>VXBC01007030.1:932386-953349 GCA_013399945.1 Ploceus nigricollis
ATATATACACCCCTCTGTTTCAGGAGAGGAGTGTTTCACTGTTTTATATGTGTGGTGTGGAACTGAAGATGTGAACACAATGCTTAAGGCTACTTAACTCACTCAGTTCTGTCCAGGGAGAGATGCAGGTCACAGCACTTCAGGTGAAAGCTGAAGTCTAGATTTCATATTGCCCTGTTAGTAATCTCTGGGTGAGTGCACTGCAGGAGTCAGACCTAATAGAAACAAACTTTCTATACTTTCTTAAGGAAGAGAGAGGAGAGGACATATTGTTCCCTCCTCTCCCTTTCTCTCCACTTCTCTCCCTTCCTCCATAAATATATTATATATTGTGGAGAAAATGTGCTTACCACAATTATATAATATAGTATATACAGTATACTATGCCTCAAAACTGCAAAATTATTTACAAAGACACAACCTTTTTTGAATGCCAAGATGTTTCACTCTTAAATTTACATCACATTCTCATCAGTAAACTTGTAAAAGTGAAACAAGAACTGCAGCAGTGCTGACAAATTCACTTTAAAACCAGAGACAGTGTACTTCTGTCTGTCTGATGAGGGATGGGGAATGTAAGACCCTTGGATGCTGGTTCCTTTTTCAGGTGGAATGTATGGGGCTTAAAGTCATGCTTTGCATTTGATACACATCTTGTTTTGCTGCAGGGCAGCTACAGGCTGAGGAGGGCTTTGTCCCAAGTAGGAATTATGATGTAGGAAAAAGTACAGGCTTTAATGTGGGCAATGGAATGCTTCCCTGGTTCACATAAAACAGATTAATCCACAGGCTTTCTATTATGACCCATGCTATTCCTCAGAGGAGAATATATGTGGTTTCCATGCAGGTTTTTCTTAAGTTCAGATACTGTGATCTTATTCACCAAAAAAACCCCAAACAATCAAATCAAATAAAAATAAAACCATCAGTCCCTCATTACCAAAGTCTAATTCATCATCATCATCAATCATCATCATCAATCATCATTTATTTCATTTATTTTACATTTTAAAGTCTGGAAAATTTGAAAATTCTAAGAAAAAAATAATTCCCCAAAATAGGGATGAGCATAAATATAGCTAACAATGATATGCATGTTTAATTATGAAATGAATATCCTGAGTTATACTTTTGAACACAAGTTTGACTTTTATTTAATTATAAACAAAAATCATATTGATTTAATTTTTATTGACCTAATGGGAAACATTCTCTGATTCAAGAAGTTTGATCAGTCTTTTGAAGGACCAGATCAGCTAGAATCAGATGATATATGAAGACAAAGAGAACACCAATGTAATTTTGGACACTGCTTTTCTTTTTCTTTTTTCCTTCTAGGAAAATAATTATTTTTCTGAGATAATGGACCAATAATTTTAAAGGGCTGATCTAGTAACTTGCTTCTTACTCTAAGCTTAAAGTGGAAATGTCTGGAAGACTTTTGGAAAAGAAACTTCTACTGCATTTATTCTTCTGCCCAAGTCCTTTGTAGCTTTCCATAATGTCACAACAATTCATAGGTGTTTAAAGTGATGAGAACGTTCCAGGTATTCTGACTAACTTGCAGACTCTTTGAACATGTAGGTACAGAACTAGACCATTTCTACCAAATAACAGACTTTGCTTGTATGGAAACAAATCTATTAAAAAAACATGCTATTGAAGTAACAGAATTTAGAAACTCACATAGTTAGGGATTTTTAATCATTCGCCTTTTTATTTTTAATTGCAATGTATTAATGGATTTGAATTTGGTTTTTACATCTGTCAAGGTTATTTTTAGATTGTATTGGCTGGTAGAACAGAGGTAAGATATATCCCAAGGTTTCTTATACACTGACATAAACAGCACTCTGAGCATCTAACCTTTCTCAGGATAACATATGTCCCATGACAGGTTCCCAAGCTAATGAAGATGACCATAGCAGCTTTTTCCTCCATGACTGCTGCAGGTGGTCAGTCTCATCTCATTACTGCAGCCCAGGCTGCCAGCGCAAGTACCCCAGCAGGAAACAGCTGGGTAAATATGTGGACGTTATGGTTCCTGGACACTTCAGACTTGTGTAATGGAACATAAGTTATAAGTGGGAGACTGTTTCTGCCAAAGATGTATTTCTTCTTTCCCCAGCTTTGAATAAAATTTTTAAAATGTCACAGTGAAAGAGTGCATACTTCCTATTACTAGACTTTCAACTCCTTGTTTATTTGCTTCATATACATATTTTGAAAAGGACCGGACAAGAATAATTCCATTACTGTGATGCAAATTAAATGTAACTTTAGTAAAGTAAATGGAACCATGGTATGGCAAAGCCAGTGTAACTATGGAAATCAGGCCTCAGCCAGTACTTTTTTATTACCAATTAAAGTACAGAGGGGAAAATGAAGGAATACTTACATAAATTTAACTTTTATTCATTCTGAAACCAAACAAACTCTTCAGAAAAAAATTTAAAGGCGCAAAAAAGAACTTACAAGATTCAACAGTGCACTTCAGAAGACAGTAGATTTTGAATGAAACCCATCTCAAAGGAAAATAGTTTTTCTATACTTATTATGCACATGAAAATGTAATATTTCTCTGAAAAAGCAGACATGAGAAAAAAAAAGGGAGTTTGTGTGTTTGCAGCTATAACTTGGAGAAATGATGAAAGAGCACAGATGATTCTCCTTAAATGTCCTTATCTTATTCCTGAACTACTGGCAAGTTCATGAAAATCTGTATTGGACAGACTTTTTTTATAGAACTGAGGACTGATTTATTTTTGTGTGGAAGAGGATTTTGATATATTGCCAATTTGTTTATTCTACATTTTGACAGCGAAACATAGAACAGCAGAAAGCTATGTGGACCAGAAGACCCAGATGCTTAGGAAATTGGAAAGATTTTCACTTTGACAAGGCAGCTAATGCTGTCAATGGCAGCTGGCAAAAGGATGTAGCATTCATTGAGAAAATTACAGTGGAAAGAGCAGCTGGTTTTATAAAGCAATTAAAGTAATTTCATAGAGAGTGTCAGCTTCCTTATCACACTAAAATAATTTTCACACCTACGAGCACTGTATTTTCCATATCAGGAGCAAATGTTAATGTTTTACATTTGCTTTTAATGTAAGTTTTGAACCAACCAAATATAAGATAAAAAATTACATCAGGTAAGTATGAAAATATAAATTTTTTACACAGAAAGCATTCAGACAGGTACTACTATTTTCAGTGTTGCATGAGTAAGTCTGTTTTAGGATATATGTAACTTATGGACTTATTTAAAATCTGTATGAAAATATAATTTTTGCATTTCTATTTTATGAAAAATATTTGCATATAACATTGAAAAATTTTGGACATCGTAAATCCATTTGAATGCTTGACCTTTTTGTATGAAAATCCATCTTCTAAAGATGAAGAAGCCGAAGGCAAGATGTTGTCTGTAATGTGCAAAATATCAAAAGCTAGTTTGCTACTTTGCAGTAGTACAAAGACATGCTCTGATCTAAAAGTGGGATTTCCAACTAAAAAACATTTCTCATTTTTCAGGTTCCTCGACATTATTTGCTGTTGCCACTCCTCTGTGTACTCCATGCCACTGTATTGTCCCTCTACAGTAAATTATCTACAGCACTCCCAGAAAAATGGGGAGATGTGGCACAAGCAAGCAGGGGTGAGGGAATGTCTGTGGTTTATATTCAAATACAAATTGAGCTGGAAGACAAAGGACACGATTACAGTTCTGAAGCTGGAAAAGGGAATTGAAGTTTCTCTTCCTAAGACTCTGTTCATCGGGTGGGAGTTGATGAGCTCAAGATTTATAGATTAGGAGATGAACTCCAGATTTATAGATCGGGAGTAGCTAGAAGATACAGAGGACATAAATGGCCATTAAGGAATATCCCCTGGAAGGGATCAGAAACACCTGGTCTGGGAAAAGATTGATAAGAAGACCAAATTAGCATCAAAGATGAAGGGATCAATAACCAGTAGGAGATCATATACTAAGAACTGTCTAAGATCAATGAACAAGAATCTATTTGGGTTTTGTCTGTATATAAATGGGAAAAATAGAGTAAAGAACTATGTGTGATGGAATGATTTTCACTGCCCAACCCAGGCATATGTGTATGAAATAATTTCTATTGCACATCCTAGCCAGAATAAAGTAATGACTAAATTCCCTAACACTGAAAAGATGTTGGTGGGTCTCTATTTTTCCTGCAGTTTCAGTTGCACCATCACACAGAATATGCAGGAAAACCAGGGAATCAGGCCCAGACAACAAACACAGGGTTAGAAAAGAAGGATTCTGCTTGACCTGCCTGACCTTGATGACAAGGTGATCTGCTTAGTGAATCAGGATTGTCTCAAACAAAATATTTCACATAAATTTTTATGAGGCGTTAATACTAGCATTAACTAAACCAATTCCCATTTCAGTGTACTTCAGCTGTAACAATTAGGAGAATATGTTACAAGAATGCCTATTCTTGGATAGGGCACATAATTTAGATCTAATTAGCTACAAGAAAATTTCTAACTTTGACATTAAGGACAGGAAAAGACTGTTAAAGGTAAAAAGCTACCACCTGTTAATAATATTATGAAGATTTTCCAATTCTATCATTTAGAATAGAATTGTAATGTACCTAAATTATCTGAGGAAAACTTTAGATATAGAAAGTGAATTAAAATATAAAACCTGTGATGGTCTAAATGACACAAAACACTGAGAACAAAAAAATTTTATAAAGTAGTTTTCCATTAATAAGGAAGCATTTTGGTAATATGTAAATGACATTGATGGTTTGTGAGACTGAAATATTAATGGTTAATGGCTCAAACAATTTGCCATTTGCAAAAGCTGCGTGTGCTTTGCTGAGGATGTGCAAGGTAACAGCCCAGGTGCAGAGGGCTGAGCACCTGAGGATGACCAACAAATAAACCTTTGTTAAGCAACAAGCCAGACAAAGACACCAAAATATAGCTAAGATGTCCTCCAAATCCACAGATCGCAGCAAGAACAGTAAGGGTACAAAGACTTCAAAGCTGCACAGGTGTACAATGGATAAAAGAAAATTAATCAGCCTTCACACAGATTTTAATCTACAGCTCTGAGTTTAAAATACATTCTTCTGTAAGAAATGTACATGGATATAAATGACTTGAAATTTTCTTAGTATATAGCTGAACAGATATTTTGGACAAATGTTGGAGTGTTTTTTTTTTTTCTTTTTTCTTTTTGTAATTATATGTATGTATAGGGGAATCCATAACATTAAATAAATTTCAATTTCACACTTCTACCTGTGTGTGGTGGTTGACATTAAGTCATCTGTGAATACTTTTAAACTGAATTATTCTCTGAATTCTCCTTGGTTAGTAAAAGTGTCCTTAAAATTCTTGTTATTGCTCTGTTGTACACACACCCTCCATACTTGTCATTTCTCTTTTTTTTCCTAGAGACCAGTTCTGTTGTATGCCATCTATTGTACTTTATTTGCCAATTTAGTTAGTGTATAATTTTTGTCACCCTACTACAGGCAATATTGAAGACTGAATAAACTAATTAATTCCAGAAGAGCTCAAAAGGGATTGTAGGTAGTATTAAAGCAGATATCTGGGGATAAAACCTTCCTACTTGCTTTCTAGTTTGGCCTTTCTTCTTCCTCCTCTTTCCCAGTGGTCAGCTGCATGCTGTGCAGCTGTCTTCCTTACATGACCATAGATGTTTTTCAAGTGGTTTGCACAGCATATGTTCTCAGCTGAGGTTTCCAAGAAATTTTGCCTGAAAAATGAAAACAGCTCACTTGGGACTTCTGTCAGCTCCAGAAAAACAAAACAAAAAAATTGATGAGAAATTATTTTCATAGGAGATCATAAGAATTTGAAGAATGACAAAAAATTTGAAGACCAATGTTTTGGGTTTGGGGTGTAGAGTCCCAGTGGAAGAAACTGTACAGATCAAAATGTGGAAGTGTATTTTCACAACAGATTTATATTAACTATGTATTATGTTCAACATAAGAAAGTGATTTTTTTTACATGTGTAGAAGCAATAGTAATGAAAGAACATTGATAATGTGCATTGTGAATTGTTAGCTTTTGCTCATATTTTCTGTCTGTAAATTGACTAGACAGGTCACCCTCAGAGAACTTTCTGAGTTCCATTATGATATTATTCCCAATTAAGGAGACATTTTTAATCTCTTTGATCCAAAGTTTGGAAAAGACAATAGAAGTCTCAGTACAGCAACACTTTCCATACAGGATAAAGTGACATACTGCATATATGCTTTATCAAAAGATAAAATGTGTCTGTGATAACTTTGATAAAAAGGCACAGGCGAGGATAAAAATATGCAGATATTTAATTGTGGTTTAGTAGATTATTTTCTTCTTTAATAATAGACTTCTCTCTTTGCTATTTGTTTAATACTTCTTCAAGATTTTCAGATAAATTAGATAATTACAGAATAGATGGAGCAAATCAGTATGGCATTTTTCATGTCATGATATGATGTTAGTCATTTCCCTTAGACGGACGATGATTCTGATTAGCTTCCTTTGAATTACAGCTAAGCAAACACTAATTATTGCTGATTTTTAATAATTACAAAATTAAACTTCCAAGGGAGGATTTTGTATATACTCCATTCAAAAAAAAAAAAAGTTCTAACTTTTTCTTACCAGTTTAGTGAATATACACTTCGATTTATGTTGTTCCTAGAGGAACAGTGTTTATTTAAATAAACATTATTATGAATTGATTACATCTTCACATCCCTAGCAGACATTCATGTTTGAGTGACATTAAAATATGTTAGAAATAAGGACACTCCCATGGCAGTTATTGGGATACTATATCCTGAAACTGTGAACTGTCATTTCTGCTTGTTCTAAATAGTTAAACATCAGGTCTTTGTCTGATATATGCACAAAATAAGGACAGACAACACATCACTGAATAATGTATCATCAAATAAATCCTAAGGAAAATTAATATTATATATAATTTAATATTATCCTAAGCAGTCACTAACTGTTGAATAATGTTGTGGATATTCTCTTAACATTTTTCTTATGCTGGTATTACCTCATCTAGGTTAACTGTGTTTCCCATGCTCACTAGCATTTGGTCAGCTATGTGTAGACTGGAACAAAAGCAAATGTTCCTGGTGTCCTACCTTAAATGACTCTCTGGGGTGACAGTTTGATCAATAATTTGGTCTTTAGGTGCCCTCTTCAAAAAACTCAAAGGACTGTTACATCTACTTTTTTTCAATCAAAGCCCTGTGGATTAAATGAGATACTTCTCATCCGCTGTTTCATTGCACTTGGAGTTCTATATTTCCTTTAAAACTTCCCTTTTATTCTGTTGCACATTTAATCAAATGCAGCTAAAATAACAAAGCAGACCTGATTAATTTATTGTTGCCACACAAGAACTGGAAACAGCCTCTAGGCAATGCATTTTTATCTCTTATGGGTAATAAAGCATTCATACAGTGATGTATTTATTTAACCTCACACATGTTGTTGAGCAACCTTATTTACAGTATGCAAAGTTCATTTTCTGAGACACCACAGAGCAAGCACACTTTAAGGTGCTACAGAAGAGTTTTGCCATGTGACTCCCATAAAGATAAGTTAGAGTTTCATGAATATCCCTGAAAACTTTTAAGATCATGCCTTTATTTGATCAGTTACTACAAAAAATTCATCGCTGAGATCAGAAATAAGATTTTGACCTATTTAGTTTCACATTTTATGGTCTGATTTGCTGGTTTATTGAAACTGATTTACTAGAAAACTGATCTGGAAGAAAACCATTCCTCTAAAATAGTAAGTTGTAGTATTGAATGGTAAATTCCAGTTTTTGTTTATTACTTCCTTCAGCAAGTAACCTTTTTATTTGCAACATCTCTTGTAACTCTATAAGAGATTATAATGACATAATCAAAGCCTATCCTCAATTCTCTGGAAGTCCTTTCCTTTTAGGTCAGTCCTTTCCTTTTAGGTCTTTACCCTCAAGCAGAGAAGAACCCAAGATACTATTCTGAGATGCGACTATTAATGTTTTAAAAAACCCAACCAATCTGAGATTTTCTCAAATTAAAACCATAGTATTGATTCTTGTCTATGTGTTTCATTATTTGACTCTTACTCACCTTTTTCAGTAGTGAAAAGTAGCCATTTAATGTGACATGAAGCAATAATTTTCCTGTACTAAATCTAGTAGACGATTTTCCCATTCCCTCTAAATTTATGCAAATTTCAGCCTTGTGAAATCTTATTTATTTAGATCTTTTCCCATCACCTAAAGTTACCTAGACAGTAAGACAAAAGTTCTTCTATAGAATCTCAGATAAAACTACCAGATTCATTAATATCAGACTGCTAGCTTTAGATATTTCAAAATCCTCCATCAGAGCATCTTTTTTCTCTCTAATACAATTAGACACTTTGACTTTTACACATAGGTACTTACACCTATATTCAATGTCTGAATTTAGATTAAGTTATTTTCTTTAAAAAAACCCAAAAAATGCCCCCAAACAAATGAACAAACAAAACCAACCAAACAAAAAAGAGCAACAGTTTCCTCTGCCTGTAGAATCCAAAGTTAATTTGAAAGGGTTGGAGGAAGGGCACTCACTTTCTCAGATTTTCTTTGGAAAAAAGCAATCTGAAATGTCACAGAGATAGCTAACAGCCCAAAATGCCAGAATTCTTCCAAAAAAAGGTGCGTGGCATAAGAACATGCTTCATGGAACAAGAAACATTATTGTAGCAATAAGCTAAATTAATGAAAATTTTTACTAAGTCTTCAGTCTCTCTCCTGGTGGAAAAAAAAAAAGGCCCATTGATACTTTAATCAAAATTTCTTGCAATTGCTGGAATAGTGTTTGTAGCTTCAGCATTAGACAGGATTACATCTACGTCTCTTAATGATAACAAGCAGTGAAACCTGAGGCTGAAAGTATATTTACTCTTTGTAAATGGACAAGGAGGAAAAATTAATTGTTTTAATCTCTTCTGACAGACATAACCATAAAAGAAGACCATATAACAACTAGAGAAACAAACAGAAGTGTCTGACTGAAACAGAGAAGTTCAGGTTCTCTGAGCCAAGGTTCAGCACCCAAAGTCAGGGGAACTCTGCAGCAAAGAAGAAGTCTATTAACAAGCAGAAAATGGTCCATTGGAGACAAATTGCAGCAATATCCCTCTGAGTGTGGGTCATTCAACACAACTAAAAATAAAAGCACAATGTATTTTCCTGGATAATTGTTCCCAAAGGGAACACTGGGGATGTAGAAATTTGAAAGTCGAATGAAGAATGGACAGGAGGAGAATCATGACTTCTCTGCTGATGGAAGGATGAAATTTTTTCCCTTCTCCTTTTCTATTTTTATTCATTTTAATTTTATTCCTAAGTTACAAGCATGCAAATATGCAATATTTCTTGAGCTATATATGGACTCTTAATTTTAAAGCAACTTTTTTTTTTAAAAATTTCTACACAGCTACAGCAGAGGCACCTAAGTGGACCTATCTAGTCAAGAACTCAAAAATTGAAAACAGCTTTAGTTGATGGACATTGTCATTAAGTCCTCAGAAAATATAGAAATAATTTTCTTTACATATAAAAAATATTTTAAAATGCTGTTTTGGTATTTCATCTGTTCTTAATGATAAAGTGAATAGAAGGAGAAGTAGTGTCCTATCTATTGACCATGGTTGCTGTAACTCCTGTTAGTTTATGTACAGGGCTTGTGATACTTACAAACATCAGTATCCAACATTTTTGTCCTATAATTTAAAATTTAGTTTTAATTTTAGTCATTGTCCCTGCTTGGCACAGAAATATTGGGCTGCACTTTTGAAATTACTTTGTCTTCTTTGTAGCAGCATGTAACTATTAAAACAAACTTTATTAAGGAGTACTTTTCCAAAACAATTGTCCAACCCACAGTGAGCAGAAAACCAGCACATGCAATATTCCAGGAGCTCTTAGGAATATATACTGATTTGTGAAATCACCCAGGGGAAGGGAAGGTACACTAAGTATTTCTAACTTGCTTACATGGCAAACAGCCAATGGTCTGTAAGCCTGATCTGCAGCAAATAAAGTAAACAAAATGGGCAATTTAAATCCCCCATATTTCTGCACAGCACAGCCTATGTAAGAGATTTAAAATTGTTTGTAGGCTATATTAGCAGAGTGCCACTATTAGGAAGGGTCTAATGGGAGCACAGTTTTATTGAAAATAAACTTTTAGGGAGGTTTAGTGCCTCAGCTCTTTCTACTTCAGATGAACTATTCTCCATGTGGTAACTAAGAAGGCGATAGGGCAGAGACTAATCTTTCAGCAAAGCTTATCAATATGGAATCATGTGGCTAACAAGAGATACTGCAAAGGCAATCAGAGTTTTCTCTGTGTAAATATGTAAAGTCTTATTCTTAACTCACCTAAAATCATTGAGCTATAAGAAATGCCTTCCTTTCCCATCTTTCTGACCTGCTGCCTATGCCTCAATCCTAAAAGGAAAATAAGACTCAGTGGTTCCCTCTGCCACATAGAATGTGTTTGCATTGCTCTGATGCCAGTGGAGCATATTAGCACAGAACACATTTTATATACTGCAGAGGGTGCAGGAAATAATATGAAAAACAATGTGAATTATTTAAGCCTAAATTCCAGAAGTAAAAAATCTTAGGAAAAGATTAAATTTCCTCTGATCCCAAGTAACTCAGTTTGAAAGAATTATGTAATTTGTACTTGTGTACAAGTACACCCTCTCACAAGTTATGATGGAATTTGCTTGAAAAATGCCAGTTATCCTAAACTATTTTCCTCCATTCAACCACAAAAAAAAAAATCAGCACTGCCTTATTTTATAGAGAAATTAGGTGGTAGAAGAGGGAGTCTTTTAAAATTACTCTTTCAATTTTATTTCTTGCAAAATAATTTTGATTATTTGTGAAACTTGAATACATCAAGGTGTTCATTGACAACAAACAGCTTCCTTGTGTCTGCACAAAGAGTTACAGTGCAGTTGCACTGTTGGGGTTGATGGAAGTTCAGTCAGGCACATGTTTGAAAGCAAAGGAGAGCGTTCCAGATTTTAAATGTGAAAACCAGCAGAACATGTACTGTTTAGTCCAGAGTATAAGAAATTGAATCATTTCCCTCCTGTCCCCGTTCACTTGAGAATGTGCAGATGTAAATTATGTCAAAATGGGGGGAGAAAAATTTTGGGGGGAAAGAAGAATTATGAGCATGCAGAATATTTTCAGATAAATGGACACCTACCTTTTATGATTTTATTTTTAAAGGAAGGTAAGAGGCATTTATTTGAAGTAGAGCTGAGAGAGCACCTGGTGAGCAAACTTATTAAAAAAATCTAAAATGAAAAAGTTCTTTTGAGTTGGCCGAGGCTTGCAAATCTTGAATGAAATGGATTGAAGTAAATGGAAACATTTAAGTAAAGGGCAACAAATTATTCCACTATCAGCAACACTAGTAAAACAGTAAATCAGATGAAAATAGTTAAGAAGCTCAAATGTCTCAGTCATGATTGGTTGTCTGTGAGGTTTGGGATTACACTGGAAAAGGGAATAAAATGAGGATTTTAAGTGACAGGTTTTTGGAAAGGAGAGGATTGCAGACACCACCAAAAGGAAGCTCTTTTCCAAAGAAAATTCGCATTTTCACGCAAAGCTGCTGTTCTTCATGGAATATCTCCATCCTTGCTAATGGAAACCTGTAGTATTTATAGTCAATCCTTGTGCTGGTTTACGGGAGTACGGCTCTGCCATAGCCCACCCCTATGCAGACATTGCACTCAGTGGCCATTCTTTCCTCTATAAAATCCTGAGAGGGATTTGATCTCTCTGAGTTTTCAGGCTTGCAGAAGAAGATTATCCTGTATATTGTGTCTCCTAATTCTTTCTTAACCTTCCTTTTCTCTTCAGCAAATGCCAAAATCAATTGCATCTTCCTTTATTTTCTCCCATCTAGTAAAGCAAAAGCCCCTTCAGAGATGTTTAACAGAAGTATTCAATGCTGGTCATTGATCTTGTTTATAGCATTTAGTGCTATGAGGCAGCAAGTAAACTATGCAAAACCTGTCAAGGACACAGCCAAAAGTTGTGAGTGAAGGTGGGATAATTGAATCTTTTTAGTACCCAGCTTAGTTTAACTTCAAAACCAGACTACCCAGCTGCAGATTATTGAAAAAATTCAATCCATACTGCTGCTGAGCTAGAGAATAGAGTCAGATAAAATAAGGTGGGCTGTCTGACACAGTAAATCATACACAAGCAAGTTAACAGCTGTAGTTCAGCCACCTACAATTCTGAGTGAACACAGCTTGAATTTAGATTGCATCTTTCCTTCTGTTTGTGCTGGAAAACATCAAAGCCCTTTTTAAAGGGCTCTAGAGTCATGTGACATGCAAGGTATCACTGAGTTGGGAAAGAAGCCCAGACAGGCTAAGCACAGATGTCTCCATGCTTGATGACACATGACCGGTTAATAAACCCAGTTTTGCCCCTCACATGTGTCTCTACAGAATCGATGATAAAAATATAAGCATGAAAAAGTTGAATGCAAACATTTGGATTTTCTTTCATATGGTTGTTGTGGAAGATGTGATGCCAGAAAAAGATGACTTTCTCATTTTTCCTTTAACAGACTGCAAAAGAGAGTTTGGAACTCCTGCTCCTATTTATCTTCTTTCACTTCCCACTGTGATTCCCGTGACCCTCTTAGAAACTTTTGTTCATTCTTGATTATCCCAGAGCTTTCAGTGTCTCCTCTTTTGTTATCAGCTTTCCCACAGACTGATAAAATGGTTTTCTGAAATCAGGTCTACTTCATCCACTGCTTTTGGATCTATCTTTCCATATATTTCTCTTGCCTTTGAACCTTCTCATTGTATAAAAAAATTATTTCTTCATTCACCCTGATCACTGTACATATTCCCAGTAGGCTGCTTCCCAGCTCCATAAGTTTATTCACATGTATTTACCTTTTTATGTTCTTCAATTTTATTTCTTAATTTCTCTCTCTATCACTCTAACCACCAAATGAAGACATATTTCTCATACAAAAAAAATGGCATCTTCCTGTTCTCTATCTAATAATCTTGCAGACACATTTTTTTATCCCACTAGAAGTTGTGTAGTACTACCTAGATTACACAAACGGGTCAGAGAAAAGAAGTCATCAGTAATGACTTAATTTAACAAAGGACAGAAAAGTCTGCTTATAGCAGACTGACAGTTCACATGTTCACATTAATGATGACTATTTGCAATCAGGAACACCTCTTTAGTATTGAAATTCAAGTATAGATTCTTCTATAAGGGGAAATGTAGCTCTTCATAAGGATCACATTTTCCATCATATATTGTAAAAACCTGGTTCTGACATTTTCAGTTGCAAAGCTCAACCAGGTAAATCATATCTTGTAACTAATGTCACAGTAAAAAGAATCCAGTAGTGTATATGAATCTTCAAACCTCCATGTGGTCTTTGTGTTATGTGTCCTTACGTCAAAAGGTAATAAATCTTCCAATAGTAACGTAGTAGTGGCTATAGTAGCAATGCACTATTCATTTGGCTCCAAATGGATACATGTCCAAAAGGTTATTCTATTTTGGTCATCTTACATTTGACTTTTGAATTCTGAATCTTAAAATATAAGGAGTAAATTTCACAAGTATTAATTTTTGTTATATTTTTTTTCTGACATGCTTTCCATTATTTTTGGATGATAAATCAAAGATATTTTTTTTAGTAGTCAATAGCTGGTGAAGGAAATTATAAATTTGTAATTGTTGAATTTTTGAATTGTTGAATTGTGTTGAAACTAAATTTTACAAGAAGTGGCACCAGAGCAAGTTATTATAGACTGCACGAAACATTGCCTAATTTCAGATTAAATCTGCATCTTGTCCCTGTTTTGTTTCACTATCTTTAAGTCAATTTCCTAGGCATTCACCTCTGCCATGACAGCAGCTCTGGGTATGGTTCTGCAAAAAGTGTATCAGTTTTTTATGTGCCACTAATGTTGCTCTTGCATGCCAGCAGTGGGAAACAAGTTCAAGTCAGTTCTACAGCAATTTGTGACTGCACAAATATTCTGCATAGCAATAAGCCCATTGAGGTATAAAACCCTGTGGTATGTGTCAATTTTGCTAGTGTGATATCAAAGATCAGTATCACGTGTGGTTCATTCCATTCAGCAGTTGAATATTTTTACTATTATTTTTACAGATGATTTCATAGTATCAAATAGATGGCACAGCAAGGTCAGAACCCACAGCCCAATAGTGCTTCCTTGAGAGACCTAATTTTCCTATTGCAAATTGTCATTTACCTAGAACAGGGCTTTGCTGGAGGTAATAAATACAGAAAAATAAATGTAGCGAATTTTGCACAATGTTTTTATCAGAAGGGACAGCAGCAATTATATTTACCTCATTTTATGCAGAGATTACTGAAGACCTGAGACTTAGAAAGATGACTTGAAGGCAATGAACATAGTTATATGAATATATAGTGTTGTCCTCTCATTTAGAAAGACACAATTTGGGGAGAAAGGTTTGTTAGAGTAGTAGAGCTGAGTAAATATGAATTAATTACAAAAAGAAAAACATTTTGGAAAAGATGTTTCTTTTTTAATACCTTTCCTTCATCTTTGTCACATGCTCTTTGGTCTTCATGTAAACCTTTTTTCTCTTATTGTTCTTCTGTTTCTGTGTAGAAAGTTTGTGCTCAAAAGTTCTAAAGCTTGTTTGATTTTTTTTTTAAACACTATTCTTAAAAACTGTTGATGACTGGTCACAACACAACTGGTCTGAAATTTACAATTGTTGTTTAATCTATTTGTAAACTACTTTGTTGTCATACTGTCACTGGAAGTGTTCTTTAGATCCAAACCTATGCCTGGCACTGTTTCTTTCCTTCTGATTTCCATATGAGTTGATTATAAATTGTTGATTTTAAACTATAAGGATGATTCACAGCAGGACGTTCCAGAACCACAAAGGAATATGACAGTCATGTCATCATTTCATATTCAAATGTTAATTTCTCAGCAATTTGGGATTTTGGTTAATGTTCCTGACTCACAAAGCAGCATGTTTCTATTCCTACTATGGTAAAGGTTCATTGGAGACTGAGCATACATTACAGACTCACAGTAGTTTCTCAGGTTTATTCTTAAGGATTATAAACTCTCCAGCATAGCAATTCTAGAGTCATGAGACAAACAAAAGATACAGCAAGGAACTAGTAGACATTACTCATAAAATGGCTAATGCTAAAAATCCTCATCAGTGTCAGTTACCATTATGATCAGGGATGCAAAAGTTTTAGGATAACAGAAGCAAAAGGAAAATACTAAGTAGGCAAAATTTGGCTTTTTAGTATCTCTTAGGATGAGGTCCATTGGGTTCATAGCCACTTATTCAAATGTCTAACTTTGAAAATTGTGGTACTTCATGAAACATGTTCTGTATCATCCAAAATGCAGAAGAAGGGAAAATGGCATACAGTCATGCTCTGCACCCTCTGTTTTTGATCAAAATTCTGTATGAATTTCATGTATATTTTATTCTGATGCTCTGTTAGTTGCTTATGGTGATTCACCACACAAATGAGTAATTATAGGATATAATTACCTAAAGAATTTTTCGTTAAGTGTGGTAGTGTTTGGTTTTAAGGTACATTTTTTATTTAGACTTTTAACAGACTAAAATATGAGAGATGAGAATAGAAGATAAACACACAAAATACTTTCTAAAATTAATTTTTTTATATAGAGTTGTTAAAGAGTAATAGTTACCAAACACTGGCCTTGGAAATAAGCTCACAGATTACATCTTAATAGTACGGTAGGAGAACTGTGTGCAATTCTGTTCCATAATCAGAAATGTAATTTAAAAGGGATTAAGACTCATGTGATATCCACTCACTGCAAGGAAGGCAAGGAAAAGCAGGCCAAAGGAAAGCTCTTGGCTGTTAACTTAAAACCCACACAGCAAGTTTCCACTAATACAGAGTGCTTCATCAAATTCACATATTCACCATCAGGCAATAAAACATACTCTATGTAATATATCAATCTTTAGTAGGGTCTATCTTCCACTCACAAGGCATTACTAAAAACCTGACTTCAACTTCCATTAAAGAAGCATTTCTACACCTGAGTGTAATTAAGACTGGAATATAAAATTCCTTTTTCTTGTAAAAGCATTTTTAAGGAATAAAACTGACTGTTTTGAGAAACATACATTTCAATATTTAAACTTGTATTTTATAATCTATCATAGTGGACAAGAATAAAACTATTAAAAATTAAGTCAAAATCATGACTTTCCACTTCATTTTTCTTCAGAGAATGAATAGATTAGGTGTGGAATATACTTCAAGAGATTCATTCATCCTAGTTCAAGACAGGGTTATCAAGACTTAAACCATTTGCAACAAGCCTGTACATTCTGTAATTGCCATTAAAAAAAAAATCTATTCTTGTGTTTCTTACAGAAATGTCTTTCTAATATTTGAACTCAGTTTGCTTCAACCCAGGAGGTTGATTATTTTTTGTTGTATTCATAGTGGACTCACAGCTAATGAGAATGAGACTATTCATGAGATAAGAAGTCACATAAGAAATTACAAACTAACAATAATTAAAGGAGAAGAATCAATTTAGGCTGCATTTGAAGCTATAAACATAGGGATTGTTCTGAAAATAGATACCCTCTAGATTATCTAAATCTCAAATTTGAAAATCAACTTTGACTGAGGCAGAATGTCATAGAGTTTTTGTCTCCAGCAGAGATTTGAGATGTACCCTATAGTTTGCTGCTAGGAAGAAAGAAAACATGGGGTTGAATTTCTCATTGTTTATTGTGATGAAATTGATACTTAATTTTTAAAAATCTTCGACAACCAAATTACTTAGATTTTCCAGACCTACCTGGTACTGTGAAATTCTGTTTTTCAGCACCCTGAAACACACCTGAATTCAGGACACCTTAGAAGATTTAAGAGTAAATAAAATTAATCCTAATAAGGATGTTTCATGCATTCTTTTGGCTTTCACTTTGATTTTTATTGTGTGCTGCATGTTAAACATCTCTATTACCCAAAACGACTTTAGTGTTTTCTTCACATTTTAAAGTGACTGACATACCTTCATAATAGGCCACAGGCTTGGAATAGCATACATGAATCCAAGTTTTTAGGGATAAGCACAAATAACGACTTTAAATTCTAAAGCCACCATATGACACCATGTTTATCTGCAACAGCAGAACGGTATTTTATGCATGTATGTCATTGTGGTTTGGCTTGAGACCTAGTTAGGCAATTGGTAAATGTGTCTCTTGGAACTAGTTCCTGGCCTTGAAAGCAAATTACTTGCTTCACAAAATTAAGATTTCCTGCTGGGAAATTTGGTAGTTTCAAATGTGCTTTGCCACATTAATGGCTATTGACTTACACTCAGAGGAGAAGCAAAAGCATCCATTATACAATGTACTGTATATAATACAAAGGGCAAGCTTTGGAAGGCCATGTATACCTCTGAAATTAGCAAATTTAAGCAATTCAGAAGGCGAAAATTAGATGAACAGGAGATAAACAGTACTGGCAAATGCTCTACTCTTTTAGAAAGTAAATTGTTAGTTTTAGTAAAATTGATGTCAGAGATTGCTATGATTTTAACTTTCACTCCTGGGTAGTGCCATCAGATTTAAATGTACTGTAGTGTGAATTCCAGAATAGGACCCAAAAATTTGATAGCACCTCTTGTATTACTTTTTTCTCTATGACTTTTGGGCAAACACTTATTCATCCAAAGGTATGAAAAATGTCTTCTTATCCATGCCATGAGGTTTGAGGCAACTTACTCACTAAAATTTACTATCACGGAAAAAGAACAAAATGTAATATAAATGGTGGTTTATAAATGGCTTCCAAAATACAGTTCTTTGAAGGAGATATTATAAGATTCTCAATTTTTACCAATTTAATACTTTAACATTTAATGATTTATACTTTAATACTTTAATCATTTAACCATCTACAGATATGTATGTCAGAGGCTGAACAAATTGCTTCAGAACGATTGGTTTGTTATCTGTAAACATTTTCTATATCTGTTGTACCTTGTGTAGTATAGTTGTCAAACATTCATATAGTGGGAAGGGCGTGGATTTTTCCTACATAAAACATGTGCTACATAAAACACGCACATTTAAGGATGTTCTACTAGTTTGAATCTGTTGAAATCAGGTTTTCTTTCCCCGTGCTACATTGGTTGTACCAATATGAAAACTTCTATTCACCACCATAACTGCTGATGGTATGAAATATAGCTTCCTAAAAAGTGTACAATGGAGTATTTTGTTTCAGCATCTGTTATATGTCAGTGCAGAATTTCAAGGGTACAAGATTGTGTAATCTTTCTTTGCAGAAGACACCAGTCATGAAAAAGTGAGACAGAGTTAAAGAATTTGCCTTTCTTGGCTCTCATTGCATCTAATTCAGGCATGCATGACCCATTGCCATCATTGTTGTACTTATGCCAGCTGGTTCTGATTATTAAGAAAAGCAGCTTTGCATGCTGAACGTATAACAATAAACTATTGTCATACAAATGGAGCACTTTTGCTTCTAAAGGGTATAAATATCCATATAATAAAAATAAGATGGCTCCAACGTCACATGTTGCAGAGAACAAATAATAGCTCATCAAGCATACTACAAATGGAACTTGGATGTGGAAGGTACCCTTACCATGACCAATGTGATATTCTTCCCCTTTTTTGAAGTGGGACATGGGAGGGGTAAAAGTTTTACAGCTCTTACTCTTCTCAAATGAGCTCATTCCAAGAACAGATACTTTTGAACAGTTCAGGGGAAATTTTTGTCACACTATACGTTCTAACCCTCTCCTAATGTCAGATACAATGAGTTATATTTCCCATCACCTCCTCATTGATTTTAAACCAGACACCATGAAAATCCTGGATTCCTAGCAAATAAAAAACTCTTTTGATACTTCCATCAGGGAATAATAAAATCAAGTATGTATAAAAACATACCCTTTAGCATATGAAAGCATAGAAGCATGTGAACTTACACAATCACCAGTAGATACCTCATTTTGAGTACATTCACATATTGACACAACAATGTATGCCAAATAAAACTCTCATGAAGCCTGGAACTCAATAAGACAGTGTAATAAAATCTAGGATACAACTTCCTGAAGTGGGGTCAAAATCATCATGTTCTAAGAATTGCTCTGGAAGGGTAAAATCCCTAGAAAAGATAACTAGATATCTAAAGAAATGGTTGAAGTAAAAAGAAACTTCATTTGGCATATGACACTTGGCATTTGGCACATGCATGACATAGGTAGGGGTGCAAGATTTCTAAACTTAAAATGATTGTGCAGTATACTGAAAAATCATTAACAATCCATTTTGCAAAGTGCATGTTCAGTTTCTCATATTTCTGTAGTATTTTTGGCTGCACAAATTTTTTGGCTGTTTTTAGAGAATTCATAACTGAAACAAAGGTTTATTAAATGTCACAGAAAAGAAAAAATCTAATTATGGTTAATTTGATATTGATAATTTATGTCAACATTACTATAAAAACTGCAAAGTGATCCAGTATTTCATCATAATTCTGACACCAATTATTTCCACAGAGTGAATTAATCCTCTGAATTTATAGCCAAGATGAACACAAAATAAGCCAGAAGAAGAAGTGAATGAAGGAAATGTAGAGCTCATTTGTGTATTCCCATGATTGCATGATGTTCCCCTGGCTGACCATTTCACCTGGAATTAAGGTGTCTATATGATCAGTGACACATCAGCCTGATGGCTCTTCTCTAACCTTTATCTGAATCTTCCAGGCAAGAGTCCCAGAGCCCAGGAATTGAAATCCCTCTACCTAAGCTTCATTCCCCACCAAAAGATCCCTTCTATTACTTTGAGCTTATCAGATTTCTGTGGCCAGGAAGTACCATCATAATGACCTTGCTGGCCCTGGAGACTACATAGTTTCATTCACTGACTCCTATAACAACCTCAGGATTTTGTGTTTGAAATAGAGCATTTCAAAGACATAGTGTTGATTGAGACTCAAAATAATATGAACTCATAGACAGAATAGGAATCAAAGACTGAAATATAGACTATAGCTATACCTGAGCCCTTGGTAACCCCTTCGAATAGGTGGTTTCATGGATTTCCTCTCTGCACCCTCTAAGACAGAAGAAAAATATGTCACTCTTTTCTCACAATAATTTGAATGTCCATGATAACAGTGTGCTAACAGTAATAGCACTTAGGTCCACCTTATTCACAGATTATTGACTTCCAGGATATTTTGCTCAGACTATCAGGTAGTTGTTGCTCAGACAGTAAGTACACTCCTCAAACTTATCAGGTAGATAATTTTAAGGCAAGATTGTCATTAAGTGCCTCATGTCACAGGGATAACAGGCAAGAAGGAGACACTTGCAGACAGTTTTGCAAAGTTCAGTACATAATTCCTCTTGTCTTTTCAACCAACCAGGTTTGAGTCCAGTCCCAGGAAGCATCTGCATAAGAAGTTTGGTGACACACTGGATAATTCCTATTGGAATTACAGGCNAAGAAGAAATTAAGGCTGATGCTGGAGCATATTGTGGTTGCAGCACACAGGTTACTCTATCATTTGCAGGAAGAATAGGGAGTTGTTATGTTTGGCATTTGGGAGGAGAACTATTTCACTGTCCAATACTTCCTGGATATGTTTTTCTAGTCTAGGACATAAGCCCTTCACTCATGGCTCTCCTATATTGCTGACATTAGTATTAAAATTATTCCCTCCTTACATCATTGCTAGAAGGTAATTTTGAGGAGTGGGAGAACTTTCTCAGACACA
>VXBC01007030.1:953462-969271 GCA_013399945.1 Ploceus nigricollis
GGCTTGCTAGCAGAAGCTGCTCACTGTACAGCAACCTTGCTATGGGTGTGCTCTAATGTCATTCTAGAAAAAATCCTGCTGCTCATCCTCTTCCTGATTGAAACATCTGGGGAAGGGAAGGGAAGNTCACTGTCCAATACTTCCTGGATATGTTTTTCTAGTCTAGGACATGAGCCCTTCACTCATTGCTCTCCTATATTGCTGACATTAGTATTAAAATTATTCCCTCCTTACATCATTGCTAGAAGGTAATTTTGAGGAGTGGGAGAACTTTCTCAGACACATTATTTCCTCTCTGAAAAATGTGATAAATGTGGTATTTCTCTTTCCCTTACCAAAGGCTGGTCATATTTTAAGCATATTCTATAAGTCAAAGGAGAGAAGAAAAGAAAAATTAAAAGGAAAGGGAAAGAGAAAAGGCAGGGTGGGGGGGAAGGAAAAGCAATGCAAAAACCAACTGTAAATACAGTTACCCCTGTAAAATTTAGGAAAACATCTATCACCAGAGATACAAGTTGTTCCTCAGGCAAAACTTCCTCAGAGAAGTAGGAGTTTTGCCTTTCTTTTTCCTCCCTCTCCTTTTCCTTTCTATTTTCTTGATATAGAGTAAATTATAAATTGTTTATTTAGTATAAAAGTGAATAATCACAGCATTTAGCCTTTGGCTTTCTAACTTAAATTGCTAGTTGTAGCCCAGATTACGTTTTATTCTAAAAGAAAAAGACAGAGCCTCATAGGGAAATAAAGTAGCATGGGAAGGGGCTGCATTGGCTTTTGCATTACATTTCCATGTGTATCACATGAACTGCATATATAACACTCCTGATGCTGCCAATGAGAATTTTAAAGAGGATTTGCAGGTTACTAAGTGTCTGGCCTCACCTTCAGGACTCACAGCCACAGTGAGGTCAGTAAGAATGGTGCCACAGAATTTAATTCTATCTCAGTTTCTTTTGATGAAACCACTGAAGCTGCTCATTATGGAAAAAAAAATTAAAAAACCAAAAACCTATAAACTATAGGCAGAACCTTTAAGATGGCTGTTGTTAGGTTTGTAGCAGAAAGCGGTATGGAGGATTTATACCTGTCTCCGTGCTAGGAGGTGTAGGAAGTTCCTATTCAAAGATTTTGCTTAGGCTTCTCTGCTGTTTTGTCATGATCAAGAACCAGCAGAAATGTTTGCTCTTAAGAGAACATGCAGCTGCTACTCTAAGTAATATATCATGACGCTGGGCCAAGAAGTGAGAGACCTAGTTTCCCATGTCATCTTCAGAGCCTCACACAATTCAAGACTTGCCCATGGGATTGCAACCTGTGCAGTCATCTGCTACAGTGCACTAAAAAGAGCAGGCATCAGCAGAAGAGCAACTAAAGAAGGAAACCTTGGGGCTATACCACTAATTGCAGAGTATGAGCTCCTACTTCCAAAATTGCTTTCTTTTTAATGAATGTTTATGCAGAAGAATTGCTTCCAAGGAGTAGGAACTGCAACCTCAGATGCTCCCCCGTCTCCATTTGAATGCGATGAGGGAGACCTTTCCCAAATTCTCTTACCGCCATCAGCATTTCAGTCCTAGCTCTGCATTGGCCACCCTTCAACCAGCAGCAGAATGCCTTTACTCCCAGCCCACACAAACTCAGCACCCTTACAGTATGCTGCTTGCGGAGAGTCATGTGGAAATCCCCAGGAAGATCCTCCTGAGGTACCACAGATCAATTCAGTGTCTCAGTGTACTTACTGCAGAAGAGTAAGACATGGAGAAGACTCTTTTCTGAGTGAGATAATGTCTTTAAACAGTCAACTAAACATTTCTAGAAATCATGTCTTAATGGAAAAAAAAAAAGGAGATTTTTAATGTATTTTACTCTGTTCAGTGAAAGAATTTCATTGCCTTAAATTTCAGTGTCTCTAGAAGATGCTGGCTTAAAAATTTTCAGAATACAGTTAGATAAAAGAAGTAGGACCAGCTTTCCTCCAAATAAATTCAAATAACACATAACCTCTAAGGGGAGTTGAATTTAACTATATTTTTTGTGTTCTTTTCTTTTCTTTTTTCTTTTCTTTTCTTTTCTTTTCTTTTCTTTTCTTTTCTTTTCTTTTCTTTTCTTTTCTTTTCTTTTCTTTTCTTTTCTTTTCTTTTCTTTTCTTTTCTTTTCTTTTCTTTCCTTTCCTTTCCTTTCCTTTCCTTTCCTTTCCTTTCCTTTCCTTTCCTTTCCTTTCCTTTCCTTTCCTTTCCTTTTCTTCTTTTCTTTTCTTTTTTCTTTTCTATTCTTTTCTTTTTTCTTCTTTTTCCCTAAGGCTTTTTTAAAGGATTGTGTGTCACACTATCAATATTATTAAAACATCTTCATCAGATAAGCTAAAAATTTTATTACAAAGTATAGAACCCTCAAACAGAGGCTTTGTAGATTATATAAGTATGCTTTTTAAAAAAACAAATTTTGCTTCATGTAACAATTTTTTTTTGTAATTTTCATGGTTTAAATTGTTACTCAAAACAAACAATAAAAAAGCAACATATAGGGCAGCTGAACACCCAATATTCTCCATGAAAACTATGTCCTTTTATTGCCTATTGTTTTTATAATGTAATGAAACTGTGACACAGGATATCTATCATCAAGACAAAGTAACGACTCAGAAAAAAATTTGTGTTGTATTCTCTCAAATTTATGTCCAGGAAGTGATTTTGAAACCTTTGGGATTGAACTAAGCAGAAAGATGCAGCTAACACAGCTAATTCAGCTAAACAGAAACACAAATGTGGTTTTAGCAATGTCTCACTGATGTTCAGAGGGACTGTAAGGCTTGGTTTGAGTCAAAGGCCACTGAAATCATGTAAAGACTTTCATCAGCTCTGACTTTCAAAACAGACTTGTTTTGAAACCAAGGGGAGAACTATAGAGTTATGCCAAACAGTAGATAAGATATAGGAGGTGCACCTGGAGCTCTTTGTAATAACACAAGAATAAAAGAAATTTAGGTTAAATTGAGAGAGCTTAAAGTAATTTTAAGAGATTTTCTCATTAATTTAGAGAACTGATTAGTTAAGGTTCATTGAAGCTAAGATATACTATTCAAATGGAAAAGAAAAACAAATTTTTTTTTTTAAGAAACAGGTTTGTGAAGTAAATCCCTAAGGAGATAGTGATATTTAATTTCTGCTTCCCCTCTAACTCTTCTTTTGCTTTTCATGGTGGTTCATTTTAAAAGAGAATGAAAACAGAGACTAAGAATTTGAGAGTGACTAAGAATCCAGAAAATACAGAGAATAAAATGAAATCTGTGCCAGAATATCACTTAAGACAGGGTTGAAGTGAGACTCAAATGTAACACCTTTATAGGGATAAAGTTCATTTAAATATTACAAACAAACAAATGTATGCAAAAATGGAAGACCTAACTTTAAAAACCTGACAGATCTGAATGTAGGACTTTGGAGAGCTAAAGACAGACATTTTCTTTAAGAAAATTAAAATTAAAACCAAAAAAATTCTTATAGAAAACAAGGGAAATATGTATTTCCCCAGAGGGGACGCAGACAAAGGAAGAACTGAGAATTCCCACAAATGTAGAGATAATAAAGGAAAAATAAAGAGGAACCTAAACTGTCAATTTTCATACAGAAATGAACACATTAAAAGGGTTTGTTGAACAAGGCTTTTTCCCTTGTATTTTACACTGATGGATTTTTTGAAGTGACACATCTGACTATGTATCTTTCAAGTTGTGCTGACACAGCTTGTTTTCTCAAGAACTCTTGCCCAGAAAAAATCTTCTTTGGAAAAAAAAAACCTCTTAGACATTTTCAAAACCCCCAAGAGTTTGCCTGTAAGAATGTCATTCAAAAAACCTCAGGCCTGATTTTAAAAAAAAGGCAAGCAGAAAACAAAACCAAAAAACCCACCACAGTTGTTACTTATTGCAAAAATGCTTAGGTACAGACATTTTTCATAGGTTCAAGACAGTACAAGTTTATAAGAAGGCTGGGGTTTTAACCCGTCTGTAAATGTCAGTTCTAGGGGGAAATAACCTGTGGATGTCTTGGTTTTGACAGCATATCTCTATTTTTTATCAAACATACCAAGACAGGTGTTGCCCCATGCAGTCAATATTGCTTTGACTGAAGAAGTCCACTGTTAGTGTTTGAAGCTTGTGTAAAAGCTCAAAATTACAGAGAAAGTACATGTAGAACACATTGAAAAACTGATTCAGGAATAATTTCACTATTACAGATGTCAATTAAGGTAAATATGGCCCTCTTAAAGTGGAAACAAAAATTGTCTTGCAAGAAGAGGTAGACAACTGTATTATAAATCATTGGACATAACTGGCAAGATTATGGCAATTTAGGTTTTCCAACCTGAGTGGGAAAATAAATATTCAACTGTAATAAACAATTAAAAAACCCACAGAAGTCCTTTTTTAATGTAATTTCAAATACTGAAACTCCATTTTTTTATTACCAAGTGTGAGCATATTGTTTTCTGAACGTAGTCTTTTTTAACTGTAGATATGACCATTAATATTGTGTGGAAATGAACACTGATATTTTTCCAAAGCTAAAATGTCCCAGCAGATAACAAAATCAAAATTTAAATAATGAGATATATAAGCATTTTTTTAATCAAATGCATATTACTCTATTACTGCTTCACAAAGTTTTTCCTTTTATTTGTGTTTTCTTTCTGAAAGCAGTGCAGCATAAGCAGGTTTACTGATTGCTATACTGGAAATATTTTAGAGAAAAATGAATTCCTTGGGGTTTGTTACAAATTGCCATAACTTATCATCATAGAAATATTGTGTGCTGTACCCAAAGTAAAAGGCAAAAATTGCTAAACGTAAATACTGATTTCTCTGAATAAAGTCATAGGAAGAGTGGGAAGGGGGCCAAAAAACGTTCCATGGAACAAAATGATTATATGTAATTTTCTATAATAACTGTAACTGTAAAAATATTCTTATTAATAAGGAAATAATACAAGAAAAACTCCTGGCAAAGTCTCACCCATGCATTTTTTGACATGAAAAGGTATGGCTCAATTTTAAAAATTCTTGTTACATAAATAATAATATTTAAAAATTCTTGTTACGTAAATAAGAGCCTTGCCTTTCACATACTGATTTGGGAGCTTCTTTTCTTTTTACAGCTATGTATATTTTTTGCTTTGTTGGAATTTGTCCTTGATAATAACTCTTTAAGAAGTATAAATTGATACATTTTGGCATAGTTATTTTTCCTGGCAAGGCCTTCCAATAATGAAATAAAAACAAAGAAGTTTCTCTGCATGCATATGATGGTATGTCTTGATAACAATACTGGTAAATGTGCATCAAAAGAAAGAACATGTCATCCTGGATCTGTTCCGATACACCAAATGATTTCTAGAAGCCAGTTTTAAGTCTCTGTTATTTTTGCTCTTAAATAGAGGTGCCATTGCAAAAGAAATGTCAAGTCCCTTGGGCCGAAAGCAGAAAAGCTATACAATGCCTGTCCTGTTTGTGAACTCTGGTAAAGACCAATTAAGCCTTCAAGCAATACCTTGTATGTTTCCCCAGATGTGAAGGACTTTATAGTATCTGAAGTTTTCTTGCTTTTTCTCTTTCCTTTCTTTCTTGTTGCCTGCTAAAATAATTAGATCTTGGGAGACAGAGCAGGAAGTCCATACTTTCCTTTGGCAGTCTTGATTCTCTCCTTGCAGTTTTGAATAGTAGAAATACACTATAGTCGTACCTCAAAAAATTATATTGGAATATTTACAGTTTCTAAAGATAATGTAACACATCAAACACCTGGTTGCACCAGAGTCAATCCAGACTAGGGAATGAACAGATGGAGAGCAGCCCTGTTGAGAAGGACTTGGGGGTGCAGGTGGATGAGAGGCTGGACATGACCCAATAATGGCACTCACAGCCCGGAAAGCCAAACGTGTCCTAGGCTGCATCCAAAGCAATGTGGCCAGCAGGGAGGGAATTCTGCTCCTCTGCTCTGCTCTGGTGAGACCTCACCTGCAGTGCTGCATCCAGCTCTGAGGTCCTTAGCAAAGGAACCTGGTGGAGGGAGTCCCAAGGAGGCCACCAAGATGATGAGAGGGATGGAGCACTTCTCCTACAAGGAAAGCCTGAGAGAATTGTGATCGGCCTGAAAAAAGAGAGAGAGTACCTGAAGAGTACTGTACCTGAGAAGACCCTACAAGACTGGTGGATAGAGGCTATGTACAAGGGCATGTAGTGACACACTAAAGGAGAATGGCTCCAAGCTCAAAGTGTAGGTTTAGATCAGATAGTAGGAAGAAATTCTTGGCTGTGAGGGTGCTGACCCACTGGAACAGGTTGCCCAGGGAAGCTATGGATGCCCCATCCCTAGGAATGTTCAAGCCCAGGTTGGATGGGGCTCTGAACAACCTGGTCTAGTGAAAGGTGTCTGTGGTCATGGCAGGGAAGTTGGAAGTAGGTGGTGTTGAAGGTCCCTTCCAACCCAAGCCATTCTAAGATTGTGTGATTCTCTGAAACATAAGGGGAATTACCATCTTGAACTGTGAACTAAGCACGTCCTGCAAGCTGTGTATGAACATTACCTGCAGGTTTCATCTAGTCTTTGGCAGAACAAAGCTTTTAAGAAGAGCTTTACTGCGTACAGTAAGAGATGGTGTACATTCAGTCTGATACTAATTCTTAGGATTTGAGTCAGTCTTGAACATATATCTTAGAATGCTAGAAAGAACATAGTGTGCCAGCCTGGGTTAACTTAACTTTCATTGAGGAAAAGAGATGAACTCCACACAACCACCTTATAGAGAACATATGAAAAGTGATACTTTGGTGCACATAAACCTTTAAGTGTAGTAGCAAAAGTTCAGCAATAGTCTTTAGAATTTAGAAACACCATTATCTGTGGTTAGGTTTTTTTCCTTTAAGAGAGGGCTTTTTTTCTACCAATTTTGCTTTTTGGTAAAAAACCAGAAAACGGAACAGACTCTTCAAGTTTCTCCTTACATAAAAATACTTTGCACCAGAAACCTATCTCTATGGAAAAAAATTTTGTTCACTGCATCCTCTATATTCTGTCATCATTATCCCACTGAGTCTTCCTCCCTCAAATATCCCCAATTTTCTTTTTCTTGCCTTGAACCAGTATGTGTAACTCTTCCTTAAGATTCACATTGTTGAAAAATCATTCTGTTTTTTCAGTTCGGGTTTGTGAGTTTTTTCCCATCTAGGTTTTGGTGCTGCTTTTTTAATTTTTTTGGTGGGTTTTTTTTTTTTTCCCCGATGACCTTTTTTTTATTTTAAGCACTTAAAAATGAAAAACATAAGAACTTTAATTATGTTGAATGCCATAGGCACAACGAATAGTCCAGAATAAACAGGGATGAGCACTGTGTAGCACAGAGCCTGCCAAAATGAAGCCACAATTAACTTTTTTTTTTTTTGAGCACTAAATGTAGCAGAAATGACAATTTTTCCTTCAAATAACTCTGATGAGGACAGAAGATGACCCATAAAATCTTGAACAGCTGTAGTGGAAACCAGTTCAGGTATAAAATAGCTAAATGATGTTTATATACGACTGGATATCCAAAAATACCTTTACGTTGACACACGCACAGAGGTAGAGTGAGGGTAACACATCTGCCAAATTGGTAAGTATTTACTTTCAGGTTAGACAGTTTGCTGGGAATCCTATTGATAGCTTTGAAATACCTAAGCTTCATGAGATGAACTGCAGCCCAACAACTTCTTTTGCATGTGGACAAGTGTATTAAGCAAGAAACAGTATGTTGCTTCCCACATTAGTCTCAATTGTCAATGCCAGTAACTTTTAAACACTTCACTGATGTTCAATACAAAAAGCATGGAAGCAGTGTACAGTTCACAAATTATGCAAAAAGGAGCACAGTATTTCATCATATGTCCCTATATATAAGTAATTCCTATGCCCATTTGCTCCTTGTATTTCCTAATAAAATCTCAGGAGTAGTCACCTTAATTGCAAAATTACACAGTTTGTGAAAGCATTTTTGCACTTTATACATGAGCGTTCTACACAGGTGGAGTGTAAAATTCAGAAAACTGGATTTTGAATTGAACACATACATTTTCATCTGGATGTATAAAACATTATTGTGAATACCTTAAGGGTGTGTACATTGCATGCTTTTCATTTACGTGGGTCATAAATAGCAGGCAGAAACTTTTATGAAACCATGTTTTAAGTTGATCACTGTGTCTGAACAGAAAAATCCTTGAAATTGTTTTCTTGTGCATTGCAGGAACATGACTCTTGCACTCTCCAAAAAAATGTAAACAAAGAGAAGATAATAATCCATCAGAAAGTCCCAGCTGCCAGGGGTAAAATTGGTGAGCTTCTGCCCTTGTGAAAGAACACATCTTGAAAGTGATCTTTTCTAAGAGAACATATTAAACATAGCGTTTTTCTTTTTTGCCTTCCTGTCAATTAAATGGTGACAATCTCACTGTGATCTTGTTTGGTACAGCAACAACAAATGTCTTCTAAAACTCCCTAGGCTTCCTCTGAAAAAGACAAGTTCTGACAGGAATTGTGTGCCCTCAATCATTTAAATAGTGTAGACTCTTACACCATGTAAGAGCATGTGCATAACTTAAGCCATGTTAAAAGTCTGAGAACAGAGATTATGAGTTACTGTAGTCCCTGGTTATACGCTCTTAAATTCCAATTCTAACAGTTCAAGGGTTTTTTTTTCCTTTGTTTGGTTGGTTTTTTTTCTTTTTGGAGTTCCCTTGAGCAATTCCAAGTAGTTTATAAGCTGTTAGTGTTACAGCATTTAAGCCTCAGTTTATAACCCAGCACCTACTGCTTTCTCATGTTGAGAAAGATGAGAGGCCACAATCTACTCAGTCTCTGATTCCCAGTGGTATCTTTTGAACATCTCATTGCAAGTTGAATATCTGCCTCTGCAGTGCCACTGGTAGTGAGTAGGGATTTGCAGCTGAAATACAGCATCTGAAGCACTGCTGTGCAACAGAGAATGGAAGGCAAGGAAGCAGATTGTGACTCTTTAAAGCAATTCATTATCACTCATGTGTCTTGCAGAGATACTAAAATAAATGAAACTATTTTCAGAAAACACAGTGCAGATAAATGTGCTTAAAGTAAAACTAGTAGATCAGACTATTTATTATCCTGTGAAACTCAGCAATCTGCAAATGTATTCATTTGTGTAAACAGCTTTATACAAAGCCAGCCTCATAAGTAAATACTTAGATACTTCAGCTGTAGGGTTTTAAATAAACACTTCAAGGTAATGCATTTTTGGTTAATATTTGTTAGGGGGAAAAATGAAATGGGAGAACATTTGAAAAGATAAGGAATTGTAGGCTAAGCAAGATTAAACCCTGAATTCAGTTTCAATACAGTAGAAACAATATAATCTAGAGATGAATATGCCTAAGCACAAGAATAGAAAATCAACATATTTTAAGAAAATTAAAAGATTTAAAGAAAATTATATGTTAAAATTCTTATCCATTTCATGTTTGTCTAGAATGCAATAATCTGAAAACTTTGTGAACCAAAGATTTTTAGATATTCCAGTTCTTATGTGCCCTATATTGTGCCCAAGGTCCCAGGGAATAAAAAAATGCTTAAATGCAAAGTTTAAACCTATTACGTGCAAAAAGGTTTAAAGAGTTCTATATAACATTTCAAAAATTAAAGCCAACAGTCCTTTTAACCATTTTGCATTATGCCATTCTTTACTTTACTGAAACTGATCATATAGCCCTCTTGATTTAGGTGAAATAGTAAGAAACTCCAAACATCAATGCAGATAAATATTTAATGGTGTCACTTTAAGTATACTGGGAATATTAAATTAACTGGTGAAGCCTAAGGCACACAAGCAGCTGAAGATACTGGTAGTGTTGTGGATGGGAACCCTACTGCTGCTTATGAGATGGAACAGAACAATATCTTTCTCCAGTTATTCGGGATATAACAAACATCTCTGACCCCTGTTCTGATCTACACACTGGCTTTCCATGGAATATGAAATCACAATCTTTATGTTCTCCAAGGCAACTTAAAATACATTTTAAAAGATTTGGAAGTGAAAACCACAATAGGTGTTTTGATTTCAGTGGAAAACTGAACTCTCTGTGGTATATATCACAGTCATCTGTGGTAGACAACATCTGTTACATGTTTAACTGAGTGCAAAATAGATATTCCATTCCCCCATCCTCCCCTCTGCTCTTACCACTCTCACATCCAGCCAACATGCACAAGCAGACACACAGACACACACACAGAGCACCTCTTACTCCTGCATTAAGGGGAAAGCATGTGGCTCCAGAATAATTAGAAGATAAATTTCAGGAACATGCACACTTATATGTAATTAATTTGTTTTTACAGGCTCTTTAGAAGGAATAGGCAGGGCAGAAGGGCAGGGGGGTGATGAGTATATAACGGAAATGCTAAAATGTATGGAGCTCACAGCTGGCAATGGCACAGTTTGAGAACCTGTGAATAAGAAACAAAGGACAAACAAATAATGCAGATGTCACTGTGGAAGTCTGCTATAGGCGTCCCAGCCAGGACAAGTACACCGACAAATTATTCTTTGAGGAACTAAGGGACATTTCCAAGGAAACAACCCTCGTTCTTATGGCGGACTTCAACTTGCTGGAAATTAGCTGGGAAATTCACACAGCTGGTCCAACCTGAGCCAGAAGATTCCTAAAACACCTGGATAACAACTTTATGAAAGAGGTCCTAAGGGAGCTGACTTGGAAAGACGCCCTTCTTCATCTACTGCTTGTCAACAGAGTGGATCTTGTAAACGAAGTGGAGATTGGCGGCCGTCTCGGCCACAGCAACCACAAAGTGATTGACATAAAAATCTCTGTTGACAGGAGGAAAAGTGCCAGCAAAACTTCAGCCCTGGACTTTGACATGAGGAAAACTGACTTCATGCTGCTCAGGGAATTAGTGATTGAAATCCCCTGGGAAAATGTTTTTCAGGTGCTGGGATCCATCAGTGCTGCTCACTTTTAAATATCACCTCCTAAGAGCCCAGGAGCAGGCAATTCTTACAGCAGGTGGGGGAGAAGGAAAGCTTGGCTGAACAGGAGTATCTCTCAGAAATAAGGCAGCAAATGCAAGTGTAAACCCAGTGGAAGCAAGGTCAGGTGACATGGGAAGAAGACAGAGATGCTATTTAGCAGTGTAGGGAGAAAATTCATGCTGCCTAAGCTCAATTGGAGATGAACCTGGCCAAAGGCAGTGTGAAAATGCTTCTGTTGTCCTGTTATGGATGAGTATGGTCACCTCACAAACAGGGAGAGAGACAAGCCAGAGGTGTTTAATGCATTCTTTGCCTCTGTCTTCAACACTGATGATGGACCAAGGGGGTCTCAGTACCCTGAGCTGGAGGACCGTGACTGTCATAATGATAAACTCCCAGTCGACCCTGAAATTGTGTGGAATCTGCTGCTCCAGCTGAATTCCTTTAAATCTATGGGGTCTCATGGGATTCATCAGAGAATCCTCTTGTTGATGTCATTACAAAATCTCTCTTGATGATTTTTGAGTGGTCTTGGGAGACTGCTCTGGAGAGTTACCCCAGCTGATAGGAAACTGGTGAATGTTGTCCCAGTTTTCCAGAAGAGCTGGAAGCAGGACCTATGTAAACACAGGTATGTATAAAACACTCTAGCAACACCCACGCTGTTCATCCTTGTCTCTTGTGGGAGAGAATAAACAACCTATGACATACACTAACAGTGCAACTTAATATGCTCTTGCAAGATGCTGGTGAACACTGTAAGAAAACATATGAAAGAGATAACAAAGTTAATCTGTTTTTTTAAAAACTTCTGGAAGCTCATCAAATAAAGATGCTAGGTCCATAAACACTGCCAAATTGCGCACCACATAGCTGTAAACTGTAAGACAGCTCCTTTCAATTTCTAAACGTTACTCAAAGGAGCAACTACTACAGACAATTTAAATTTCTGGGTTGTGAGTGTAGTAACGTGCTGGCATTTCTTCTGGAAGATGAAATACTGTACCTTTACAAGGTTTCTAATAACTCAACTGGCTGAACAACAGACACATAGCAACTAGGAATTTTTGTGTGAATCTGTGAATCCTACACAGCCATGGTTTAAAAATGCTGAAAGAGTGCCAGCTGGATGAAAAGAGATGAAAACCAACACAGTATTGTAAACTCTACAATATAATTTTCATAGAGAAAATACACTTTAAGACTTTGAAAAAAGGAAAAATGACTATCAGGTGACTTACTTAAAAAATTCAAAACCAATCAACCAAAAAAAACTTCTCTGTGTGTGTGTCCCCTGGACTTCAGAAGAGAGGGCAGAGAGAACTGTGACCACTAATTCAATAATTTGAATCTGAATGAGAGCAGCAGAAAGAAGGGATCACTGAAACAATTTACTGAAGATACATTTAACAATGTATTTAACAATGAATTTAACAATGAACAACTAACTCAACTATAATGATGCAAAAAAGCACTTAAATGATCATTATTTTATTTATACAATGCATAGAAATATATGCTTAATGAAACATCTACAATAACTTTCTATTATTTCTGCAGCACCATATCTGATACAACTAATCACCAAAGATGTATTTCTAAAATATGTAACAGAATATCTTCCTTGTTATACAGAGCACATCATTAATATTTCCCATTTTAGTATAGGAAGTGCTATGACATTTCTTTCAAGATTGTTTTTGATTATCATATATAGTAATGCTGTACATTTTAGAAAATATTTGTCCATTTGAAATCAAACAATTGACTGTATCACATGTTGTATGTTGTTCAGAACATACAGTGAACTGGAGAAAAAAATTAAACCCAAAAATATCTTTCCATTGTTAATTTTACCGCTAGAAATTTGGCAAAATAAAGCACCAACAGAAGAAAAAAAATGAAAGACTTTTAAAAGATCTATTTCTGACTCACAGTATCAAGAGATAGGAATTATTTAAGTAATCCAGATGTATAATCTTACAAAATTTTAAAGGCTCATTTCCAGCCTATTTCCTTTTTAAGAACTTTCTGTTTCAAGAAACAAAGGTCTACTATATCACTTAAGAAAAATGGTAGCCAGCATGGTGGAAGTTAAAAGCTCAAACTGCATTACTGGCAAGTGACAGAAAAGAAAACTCAGAGATGCTTAGCATCCACGCGAAATTATCTTTCTAGCCGCTGTGATCTTCAGGATGACCTATTACAGAATTCTTTGTAGGTTTTTCTTGAGGGCTTTTTATGTTGCCAAGACAGCTAGGATTATCTTAGTGTTCAATCCAGTTTGCTAAAGTAGGATAAGGTGCCATAACTACTTTTTGCTCAAGAGTTAACTGATGTCAGCGCAGTGCCTCTATAAACTGCCTCTATGGTTGGAGAATGCAGAAATCAAAACAGTAATTTTCCTAACCTTGGGTTTTTTTGGTAAAACACTCAAGCTTCTAAAGAGCATGTGTCTAACCCACAGTTAAGTCTTCTGGGAACATCTATGCACTCTGTCATTCAAGGTTCATACCAGTCCTCTTTTAAGTAATAAAAGAGTTTAGAATACTGTGATAAAGCACAGAAATATTAATGCTAGTTCAGATTCCTGTAGAAAACCTGTTACCTTGAGCTCATTTACGTAGCTCTTTCTCAGCATAAGCTGTCTGTTCTGTAGATCTGCCACAGGGAAACCACAGACATTACACACAGCTTTTTCTGTCACTTCTTCCCCATTTTACCAAATAACATATTTCTTAACAGCTTAAGAAATCTTGATTCTATTTTTATTCTCCCTGATTCAATCTGAATTTCTCGATTTTCTTCTTCCCTCCTAAAGGTATTGTTCTTTCCTCATTGTTTAAACAAGAATACCATTTTATCAAGAAAGCACTTTGCTAATATAAATCAAAACAGCTGGGAAATTTGAGTCTCTAAGGAGGAAAATCCAGGCTACCTTAGAAATCCAAAAGTAATCTTCTGAAACACACTTTTAAATCATTTTAACCACTTTCTATTACGGCAATAGTAATAATCATATTATTATGAGTGTCTTTCCATTTTTGGAAAGTAAACAAGTTTGAATGTATATCACCTCTTAGAATGCAAGTTTCATCTCCTATTCCATACCAGTCCCCTCATTAGAAATTCTTGAGTAGATTTTATGCATCTGTTTAGACGGATACCTTCCATTACTCTGTATTACATTAAGATGTTAGTTATTGCAGAGGAATACAGGAGTGATTTAGATCTTCTTAGCTTCTCTAACACCATTCAGTAACAGCTAAATGTCATCACATTTATATTTTCAGCACCAGTTTGTATGATGCCAATACACAAGAAAATTTAGCCACCTCTGTAATTGATTTACATCACTAAACTGTCTTGAAGGTCTGGGTGATTAAAGATGGTTTTCATTCTGTGAATAATGGACTTAATATCTTGTTCCTAAACTAAAGGAAAAATCTAAATTAAGGCATTGATCCTGTTTTTATTTCTCTGGATCTGTATGTATAACCACATTTTCTTCTTCCTGCAGCATTCACCCTTTTTTTTCTGTACAGTCTAGAGATCTTCTAAGAAGTCCAGAGTTGGTTATTTTCTCCATGTAGCTTTCTTTGCAGAAGGGACTTGGCGATGTCTTAAGGCAGTTTCACTGTAGATTATCTTCTGAGTCATCCAGTTCTGTGTTCTGCACAGATGTTGGACTGCAACAGTTACAAAACTTGTTTGAACATATACAACTTGGGGGAAAAAAGTAAAAATATTACTGTATTTGTTGGTTTTTTAGTAAATATAACTATTTGTCAAATAAGTTTTGATTTTATGCAACAGACGGACAGTAGATAGTAAACCTCCTTCGCTGCTGGAAAATATCTTATGCATCCTATTTTTTTACAACACAATATGCAAGTTAAAAAAGCAATAATGTATCATCTGTGAAAATAAACATTTTATTTTAAGCTATTGACTGGATTCACCCTATAGAGACAGCATTCACCCTATAGATAGATAATCAGTCTGTAGAGAAGTTGATTTTTTGTAGTCTTCAATTTAATCACTGTTTGTTAATCATCATTTGTGACCTTAATGTCATGACTGCAAAACCAAACTAGCTGCCTGCCACAGACTGCCCAGCCCTGTTTGTGTGTAACCAAAAGCTCCCTTGTGAACACATAATTAGTGATGGTAGGAAACTGGAGTTATGAAACCATGAGGCATTCAAACATCTCAACATTTCATGTAGAAGGCAACTTTGTTTTTTTCTTCCTTTTAAAAATAGCAAAAACTTGTCTTTCTCTTTTTAATCAATGTGTAACAGCTCCACTAATGGAAATTTTTTAGGTACTCCTATAGAGGAAGTTCTATAACATCTGTTTGGACTCAAAACCTGTGAACCACAAAAGAGGGACATGAGACAGAAAGGAACTGGACTTGAATGAGGGCAGTGAGAGATGAATATGAGACTGCCAGAGTTGGGTGAATTCCACAATTGATTGGTTTTTCTGGTCCTCTCACTTCGGAGAGAAATCTCCTGGCTCTCAGAAATGTTTTCTAATTGAAGATCCATCAAAACTGGCAGGTGCCCATAAAAAGCTTGGGTTTGCTAAATCAGCACTTTACAAAAAGATACTGTTTAAAAAATAATCTTAACCATCCAGGTTTTGCTAAGAGTTTTCATTTACTTAAATCTTAAATGTGTAAAATTATAAAAAGACAGCCCTCTATCTTAAGGCTTTTAAACAGTCCTGTTTGTTTGTTTGTTCTAAAAG
>VXBC01007033.1:0-21439 GCA_013399945.1 Ploceus nigricollis
GTGTTTGAGACAGGTAACTGTGCTCTTACAAAACCAAGGCTTCCAACCTTCTACTTTACCAGTCTGCATGCAGCCATGTCATTATCTTCTCTCCCAAAAAATTTGCAAGCTCAATTGCACTGAAATTAACAGAAATTAACATGGCACAGGCTTGATGCTGTCACGGATAGATATTGGAATAACATAATTTTCTGAGTCTATGCTTGCAAGAGTAACCACTAATAAAGCTGCAGGAATACACTTTGTTATATTATTAATCAGAATGTGAAGCAAAATGTACCTGTTTTCCCTAACTCTAATCTTTTGGAACTACAGGTTTACTCATGTCAATCAGAAAAAGTTAATGCTTAGTTCACAATTTCCGTTGATAATTTAGATAATGTCTGTAGAAAAGATATTTCAAAACTCTTCCTTTCCTTTCTCTAAGGTAATCAAAATAATTATTTTTATCAGTAGATCAGTAAGTTAACAGAAAGGATGACTGCATGGTTAGTATTTAGAAACATTTGTGCCTCTTAAAACCAAAGATTTGTTGGTGACATGACAGTCAACATTGGTTTCAGTAATGAGTTCTGGATCCTGTGAGAGCAAACATCAAGACCATAACTGTACTTCAGAAGATGAAGGATCCCTTCAGAAGAGGAGGGATCGCTTCCTCTTCATGAATCTTCTTGAAAGACTCTCATGGGAAAAGACCCTGGAATAGAGACGGGGCTAAGAAAAGCCATTCACATTCACCTTACTCCAAAGTAATCACCACCTCATTAGTATTCCATCTAAAAGAGAAAAGAATTCAGAAAAAAAAAAAGTCAGGAGGCCTTTTGGACAAGGAAATCCTGGAAAAAATCAAATATATAAAAAGAATTTTATAGAAGATGGAAGGAAGGACAAGTAACCTGGGTAAAGTACAGAGACACTGTCAGAGCATACTTTCCTGACCAGAGACCTGTAATTGAACCTGGCCAGCAATGCCAGAGGCAGCAAGAAATGTTTCTATAAGTGCATAGGTGACAAAAGGAAGACTCTAAGAGCAATGTAGGCCTGCTGCTGAATGGAAAGAGTGACAGAGGACATGGGACCTCTGCCTTAGTCTTTACTAACAAGATCAGTCTTCAGGAATCCCAGGGGCCTGACACCGAGGACAAAGGCTGGAAGACTTTACTTTGGTTGAAAAGGATCAGGGTACAGAATATTTATGCAAAATGGCTATATAATCCATAATCCCTGATGTAATACACCCACAAGTACTGATGGAGCTGACCGACATCATTGCGAGGCCACTCTTGATAATCTCTGAGTGGGTGTGGTAATTAGGAGAGGTGCCTGAAGGTTGAAGGAAATCAAATACCACTTTTATTCTCAAAAACGGTTCTCAAGGAACTTCATCAACCTTACCTTGATCCCCAGGAAGGTGAATGAATCCTAGAAAATATTTTCACACACAAGAAGACAGGCAACAGGAATACTCAGCATGAATTCACCAAAGCAAGATGCCTGAGCAGCCTGATAGCTTCCTATGATCAAATTACAGACTTGATAGTTAAAGGGAAAACAGTGGATATTGTCTACCTTGACATCAGTAAGGATTTTGACACTGTCTCCCATAAGATTCTCATAGACAGGATGTTGATGTATGGGATGGATGAGGATTGAGCTGGATTTAAAAATGGCTGAAATGCTGGCCTTAGAGGGTTGTGTTCAGTGACAAAAAAATCTAGCTGGAAGTCAGCAGCTAGCCAGGGATTAATAATGGGCTCGATCCCATTCAACATCTTTGTTAATGATTTGCACGATAGAACAGAGTGCACCCTCAGCAAAGTTGCTGATGACATAATACAAGGCAGAGTGGCTGATATGCCAGAGGGTTGTGCTGCCATCCAGAGTGACATTGACAGGCTGGAGAAGTGGGCTGACAGGAACATGATGAAATTCAACAAGGGGAAGTTCAACAGGGAAGAGTTCAGGGTCCTGCACTTGGAGAGGAACAACCCAAGGCACCAGTATGTGCTGTGCACTACCCAGAGGGAGTGCTGTGTGACAGGAAAGGACCCGGGTTTCCAGCTGGTCACCAATTTGAACATGAAACAGCAATGTACCCTTGTTTCAAAGCAGGCAAATGGTATCCTGGACTGTATTAGGCAGAGCAGGTCAGGGGAGATGGTCTTTGCTCTCTATTCGGCACCAGTGAAGCCACACCTGGAGTCCTGTGTGCAGTTCTGGGCTTTCCAGTACAAAAGAGACACAGCCATACTGGAGACAGTCCAGTAAAGAGTCACAAAGATGATAAAGGGACTGGAGCATTTCCTCCAGTGAGGAAAGTCATAGATAGCTGAGACTGTTCAACCTAGAGATGGCTAATTTAGCTGAGTTCTTAAAAAACTTAATACCCAAAAAAACTTGAATGTTAGAGAAGATGACCAATATAATTTAAAGTTTCTTTACCACTGTTAACACAGTTGCAAGTATGGTCTGAAATTAATACTGAGTTCCACTGCAATTTTCGATATTTTAGCTCTTGCTCTCCCTGGTGGATCTGCTTAACACAGCGACACTAATGCCTTCATAAATCTAGATTTTATTGTAAGGAAAGGTTAATTAGCACATTTTCTTCACCTCCTGTAAAAGTCTATATTTATGTCAGTGATGTTTTTAAGTTAAAAGAAAATTGGGCTGCTATGAACAAAACCCCCTGCTAAAAGAACTTCAAATTAAAACTTATTATAACTTACAGTTCAAAAAACACATATAAATTACTATTTATATTTACTGGAACAATTTGGCAAATTAACCAGACAATGTGAAAACAATTCACATTAAAGCAAATTATTCTCTTTCCTTTAATAACTACTGAAAAAACAGAGGAAAAAAATTATCAGAGAAGAAATTAGATTTTCAAGTGCTTTTCCTTTTTTAGTGATTAGAGAGTTATTATCTATAGATTCTGGGATCCTATGAGGCTTTTTGCTTTTTCCAATGCTCTGTGAAGAGAGGAATTTTTTTGCTAAGGCTTGTGAATCAGGGACAAACTGCATACATAGTGAGTGCTTTTGAATTTCTGTGTTTCTTTACTTAAACAACAGCTGAGTCAAGATCTCTGATCCCTTTTTTTTTTTTTTTTTTTGCATTAGCTGCTACATAAAGAAACACTTCTTAAATTAGAAGAAAACCTAATGCCCCAGCAGAATACCTTTCTTTTATCGTTCTAGCATTTATGTATGTTTCATTAAACCCTTTCACCACATCTCACCTGGAACACAGATTGCTGGTATTCCATAATGTTACAGTAATTTTTTGAGCCTGTTTCCCTAATAGTGACAACTTTGATTTCCTGTTTTGTCATGATGGAAGATACTACTCATTTCACAAAGGATTGTGCTATCATACCTTTGCACAGAGAAGCATGACGTTCCAGCATTTATTATTTTGCTTAGCTAATCATCTTAGAATCACAGTAATTAAGAGTTGGAAGGGACACAGAATGATCATCAAGTCCAGCTCTTAAGTAAATGGCCCATGCCATGTGGGAACACCCCACAACCCTGGTGTTCCTATCACCTTTAGAACCATGCTCTAACCAACTGAGCTAACCTTGGGGTCACATCATTCATAAACATGCATGTCAGGAAAGCAGGAATCCCATGAACAAACGGCATCGGTCTAGATGAAAAAGCAGGCCTTTTAAAAAAAAAAAACCTAGTAAAAATTGGTATGGTTTGAGAGAAAGGAGGAAGCAGCTTCAGAGGACACAAAATTTGATGACAAAAATTTTAAACCTTTTGGTTCTGGGATGACATGAGTCATAGAGGTTATCAGTTTACAACTGAGTCCAGCAGAGATAATTACATATTAATATCTCACTGTTAAACAGGACACAATAATTTTGTAAGCTTCTGAGACCATTCCTATAGTTACACTCAGGTACCTAAGGAGAAATTTTTTGGAAAGTCTCCAATACAGAAGTATATGCAATCAAGAAATACCTACCTGGAGATTCTTCCAACTTTTCCGTATTTCAGATCTTATGTGAATGAAAATTTCAAATCATATAATTTTCTCAAGATTTTTTCAGCACCTTTTGTTTTGTTTCATTCATGAACTTCTGTGCAAATACAGGTTATTTTTCTAGACAATGATTTATGCAGTATTTCTGCTTCTGACAGCTGTAGGTAAAACTATAAGAAGAAAAACCAAAATGCAAAAGAAAATAATCATTGCTGTATTGCTGCAGGGTGATTTTCAGGTTAAGGTTTAACCCAGCACACCCCTGCCTTTTCCTGTGTTCTTGGTACAACCCAGAAGAGGCAATCTCCCTTGCTCAATTCATACGTCACTTCCCCTAACTCACCTTTCATGCTTTGCCATCTTTGGACAGTGCCCCTGACCCCAACCCCTTCCGCTTTCTGTGTGCGTAAAAAGCCTTCGCCACGTGGGGGAGGATTGTCTTGGATCCACTATGGGCTGAATAAAACATCTATGTTCAACTCCCAAGACCCGGGCTGCTGTTCTATCTGTCCCTGCGCCTGTGCATCGATAACTGGGACCCGTAGAGCTCGTAAAGGGGGCATGTTGCTTTCCTCTCCATGCCACATCACCTGCTGCACTCTGGGAACAGAGGTAAACCCAGGGTTTCACAAACACTGTATCATGGCAAGGTGACACTTTAAAATTAATTAATTCATTCATTCATTAAAATAGAAATCCTTCTTGATAGACCATTAAGAAATCTCCAGCATCATAGTCTAAAAAGACACAGGATTTTCTAACAGCTCTAGCAAGACTAACAAACCTTTCTTATCCTTTCTATTTATCCCTTTCTACTCTTTCTTTTTTTTCTGGACATAATATACATATTTAAATATAGGACCTCTTGCATTGGCATTATTAATTCAGCTCCCTTCAGAGAAAACACATTTCTAGTTTTAAAGCTTTCATACATATTACATTTTAAATGCAATCTAGAAGCAATTTATAATTCCTTGTTAAAAAAAAGAAAAAGCAACTTAATATTGTGTTGGGCAACACATTAATACTTTGAAGAAACTTCTTAAGAAAATCCTTGGAATAATTAAATTGTCAACAGCTAATAGCATCAAAACCAGGTTTTGCTGTTCACCATAATTGCCTCAGCAGGAAAAAAACTATCAATATTGCTTTCTGAAGTTCAATGCAGTTTCCATTCAGTGCAGTCTTACTTTGATTTTCTAATATATTACTTTGAAACTTATGAGCTGAGGCACTCATTACTTTTGACTACAAATGGCTGCAAAATTGATGGGAAAGCTGATTTAGACAGCACACTCAATAAAAAGCCTCTTTTACAACATTTTAATGACAAAATCTTGGTGACCAAGGATCCATGTGTCTTTCCTGCATAATATGAAAACAGAATTCTGTTTTGCAGTTTTTGCTTCCCGTGGAGACAGAAGTAGACTTGAGGATTATAGTCATGTCTCCAACATAATAATATTCACTTTAAAACCTGTAGTACACACAGAAATAAATTTCAGAATTATTTAAATACTTATCATAAAGGTGTTTGTGTATGTTAGAAAGAGAGTAAAAAAAAAGGTGCAAATAGAAAAATTAGATATGAGAAACTAAAAGAATAAAAATGCAGAGGCAGTTTCTGCACGTAAACCATTAAGTATACCAAAGGTAAAATGGCCAGAGACTCAAACCAATAAACTAGTATTTATATATATTCCAAATAAATATTTATATGTTATTCCATTCATGTATTCTCAATCAGCTAAAGCAATCAGGATGTTAATAGATATAAGGAACCATGAATTTACTGTAGAAGATGATTTGCAAAACTTATTGAAATTATATTTGCCTAGCTTGTTTGTAGAGAGGTTCTGTCTCTGTAGAAATATTGAATCTGAATGTCTGAATTCATCCTGTGAATAATCACACTTTTCTCCATTCAGAAAATGTTTAAATTGTTTTTTAAATACAGAACTGAATGTGCATAGCTTATAAATGGTATTTTAGAAAAGGAAGTCCTTATTACCTTAAGTATTTTCATAGTCATTACTCCACATACTGGAGTATTATGCATATAGAAAAGAAATGGCATATTTAGTTCAGAGATGAAGAATATAATTTTAACTATTTCTATTCATTGGAAGAGTAGACAGAACGTTTTAATACCTGTACAAGCAAAAGGAAATCGAAGGAATATTCCAAAATTTTCATCCTCGGCAATATGAGGTATTTAAACTTTTTTGTTCACCCCTTGAAGGGTTCTTACAGAAGGCAGAATGTTGATGTAGAGAGACAAAATCTGCATTTTATATGTTTCAATAAAAAAAATTAAGTACCACCTGTTCTTGCAAAAATACTCTTTTTTTGCCTCGGAAGGAATCAAGACTGTCAGATAGGTTTATACTGATAGGCTGAAACAAAACCTTTTACTGCATATTATCTCTACTACTTATTTAGGCACAAACATAAAGTTTTACTGTCATAATCAATATGTTATACATAGATATCCTGATGAAATATTTTTTTATATATACATATATAATTTATAATTACGACCAACCATATACTTTGTGTTTCAATTATATATGTATACAAAGCTTGTAGACCCTTAGAGTTATGTCTTTTATTCTGAGGCTAAATTTCATTTTCAGTGAATCATCAGGTATACGAAGTCTCAATGTAATCAGTGAAGAATGTCTAGTTATCTAAATTTTGGCCTAAATATTGGTAAGTCTCTTGCAGGGAAATGCTGAGAGCTACTAGTGTTTTTCCATTGGCTACACTGTGGATTTACCGATTCTCAACCCTTGCATAACATAATATCTTTAAAAGAATTATAAGATGTAGGTAAAACTAAGGGTCTGAGCTTTACTCATTCAGCCAGGTTAGTTAACACATATTATTTGATTCCAATAAATAACACAATGAGGTATAAAAGAAATGACCTGTAATGATTCACAAAGTTTGTAGTTAATAAACAAAAATATCAGTTATAAATGATTGTTAAAACTGAGTTAAAACCGTTGTCATATACCAGTAAAACATGTATACACTGATTTATTTCTGCAATTTTGTGATGAGGATAATTATTAACTTTTTAAAAAGCACAATATTATCACCTTTGCATTAATTTACTGGGTTTTGAGCTTTCTGAAACCTGATGCACATCATCAATACATAAAACACAGCATTTGAAACACAGCATGTGGACTACTGAAATTTACTGGGCTTATATGTCAAACCTCTAAAGTAATTTTGTAATTGCTGCACATATTGCAAAAAAAAAATCCCAAAAACAAAACAAAAACCAAACAACAAACAAAAAAACCCAAAAAACCTCAACCAACCAAAAAAAAAAAAAAGCCAAACTACTCAAAATGTATTGAGGAAACATTTTAATATTTTTCTTCTATCTGATTCTTCCCAATAGGCAATTTTTTTGAATATCCACTATAAACTATCATATTTACTGGAGCATTAGGAAGGATCATTACAAAATTGTGCTAGAGGATAGATTTGTACCAAAGAATTAATCTGTTAACAAAAGATAATACAATTCCTTGAATCCAGCCAGATGGCCTATGATCCAATTTATCTTTCAGTCCAAGACCTACAAACTGCTGTATTTTAGGCTTTATTTAATTTGATTGTTCATATTCCACCTCTTTATTTCTCTTCTAATGTTTTATTTGCTTTTTTCCTCACAAATAGAAGCCTTTTTGGCAAAAACATGATAAAATTGAGCAGAAATTCAACAGAAATTTTCCCTATATATAGAAACAAGTAATAAAATTCGCATTTTTTCTATAAAACATAGGTAAGATACAGATAAGAAGAAAATTTTTTTCAGTATGACATTGTCATAACTCAGAAAAGGTTCAGAGACATTGTGGAGTTTACCCTTGATGATACTCAAAATCCAACCAGACACAGCCCTGAGCAACCTGATCTAGCTGACCCTCATCTGGGCAGGGATTGAACCAGCAGATGTCCATAGGTCTCTTCCAAACAAAATTGTCCTGACTTTATATCCATGGAAGTGTTTGTTTTGCAACTCTCTAATACCACAAAATATCTTGACAGGGGATGCACATTTGCAGATAATGCCCCATAAGGATCTTGATGAGAAAGCATCATTCAAATTAGCATGAAATTTGAAGCTGTAGTACATATTAGCAAATATCCAACTATATTTAAAAACTTTTAGATTGTTTGTGTAATTGGGACAACAGATGATAAAAGAAGTCCAGTATAAAAAAATAATTAACTGGACAACAAGTTGCTAATGCTGGGCAATTTTTATGAAAAAAAACAGTCATTGAGCATAGTGATCTGAAAAAGGTTTACACTGCTATTTTGGAAAAAAAAAAAAAAAACCAAAAAAAAAGAATAAAAAACTCAACAATTCTGCAAGGGACAAAATGTGGGAAACATGCTGTGTTTACAGTGACCTTGTTTTATTAGTGGGAGAATACTGACTTTACCCTGCAAGCTTTCCAATTTCACAAAGTAGACTTGGCCTCCTAATGTCAAGATGCCAAATTAAAAGTTAGTGTTAATGCTATTACTTGTATGATGCTCTTGCAGACTCGTTTATCTCATAATGACTCATTGGCTTTTCTTTACTACACCATGATTAGATAGGGAAGTGTTATGAATAGAAATGACAGTAAACAAGAGACCAAGTGTAGATATCAGAGGGGTTTTTTTGCCCAGAGACTCTGAAGAAGTCTTTTTACACAGCTGTCAGAATTAGTTCTTCCCCTCTATCCTACACATTGTACACAAAATTGTGTACATATGCATGTGCATGCATACATATACACGGATACACATATGATTTTGCTTTTATTTTGCTTTTCTGGGACTTACTTCCATGTCCGAGAAAAGTAATTTTCTAGGAATGTTGTTCATTGCAAAAAATAATAACAGACCTCAGCATCAATGTCAGAATCCAATAGTCTCTGACAAAGTACTTCACCCATGGAGGGTGTACTACTCAATATCAAATTCACTTATTTTAAAAATAGCTGATATTACACAGTATTTCTGATTTATGTGTGGTAATATGTGTGATACAGAGTGATTCAATGACACAACAAAATACATCTTACACTTAACAAGATACAGCAATTGCAATATACAGTTCAATCACCATAACAATGGGATTCCCATTACTGGTCTTCAAGATGTGCTCACTCTCACAGAGCTGGGCAGATCCAATCACCAGAGGGGAACACATGCCTTGAAACCACCTTAAGCCCCTTGCTCTCATCAAAGTTCTTGTCCTACTTGTGTGCTTTTATACACTGTGTTGGGCTGGCCTGTGTACAGACACTTCCTCCATGTTGGTCCGGCTAAGTAGGGGAGACATCCAGAGTCTTTTGAGAGTGAATGAACAGCGAATGAACTCAGGGAGAAACATTTACAGTAGCAATTGATACACCCTAAAATAAAAACCACCCTCAGGCCGCTGTCACACAGGCTGTTGTTGTTGAACATAGAATAGTGTCACTGATTTCAGTGACAATATATCAGCCTTTTTCAGATTAAAATTTGCAAAGCCTTCATAATGTAAAGTAGGCAATTAATGTAATGTAGAAGAGTTTTTCCAAGCAGAAGGCCAATCTGACAACTTGAAAAATCTTCAAGAGGAAGGAATTGTTATCCTTTAATTGAAAATAGAGTATAGCTTTATTCTACCCTGATGTGTTCAGAATCCATAGGCACATGTTTTCAGAAAACTTCTTGTTTCTAAGGACAGCTCAGCTATTACTATTAAAAAAAAAAAAGGCAATTACAAACAATCATACAAATGACTAAGCTACGCAGCATGTCAGCCCAGAGGCCCATCAGCCTATCATTCTGCCTTAAACAGGAGCTGAAAGAAGATTACTGCGAAGCAGCATAGTAATAGGACCCACATGTAGTGATATTTTCCCAGACTGTTCTGCAACCCTCCAGCAATCTGCGAATTCACAAGCCTGAAGTTATATTTTTGTTTTCTAATGGCCATCGAGGGAATTATTTCCTCCATAAATTTATAATAACCATAATGCCCTGTGACAAGGAGATCTGCACCTCACACAGTGAGAATTTACCAAGAGGCAGTTGGACTGATTTCTGCTATTTTTTTAATAGTCGATAGCAAGATCTGTGTTCCTATGTACTACTTTTCCCAGTACAGACTTCTAACCTACTCTATAGGCTCCTAATTAATTCATTCAGTGTTATTGTCCTTAGCTATCTTTCATTCTTCTTGTAAGAAAAATATTTTAAAAATTATTAGCTAAATTCATGCAGATGGTATGACTAATACACTCTGATGGATTTTCAGAAGAACTGGTTTAACCTAAAAGCAAGGAAGTGATTCTTAAATCCAGATGAATTTTTTTGGCCAAACTACGTGAGATGGAAACTTATTCCAAACCATTCAATGACAAATGAGAAGAGAATAAAAAATGCTTTCTACAACACAGCTCTTATTTTCTTTATAGCTCATGCTGTCAGCAAAGTTCAAATAAGAATAAAAGATTCTCTTCGGCTTGTAATGGAGCTGTTTGTCATTTATTTTTTTCTGATGTTATTTTCAATATAACTTTCAAGCATACAAGTAGCTACCACAAAGTTAATCACCGTATTGCACTCAGGCAGCTCGTTTGATGTTGCACTTTTTCATAAGCTACCTATATGATTCAGAAGTTTAATTCCCACTTACATTAAATGAAACAGTCCTGTGAAAGACAAAAAGATGGTTGTCATGCCCACAAACAAAAATAATTTTTCACAATTCTACCCGTAACAGTTACAATTCTTTTCTTGTGTATATTAAGCATTTTTTTTTCTTAGAGGCAATTACTATCTAATTATTAATATTAAATAGAAAATATCTAGAAGGGGAAACTAAGACATATGTACCCTATAGCTGTAATCTGATGAGTTTGGCAATACCTGAGTTATGTGGACTGAGATTAAAGTCTGTACTTTGATTATGGAGACAAAGTTTGAACCTGAGGCTATAGATGTATTTTATATTGCTGAATAAAACAAAGATAGGCATTAATCTGTGGCTCCAGACATAAGTGGCATGAGTAAACTAAAGTTTTAACTAGGTAGGACTCAAGTCTTTTAACCAATTGGAGGCTCAATTCACAATATTCTGTCATTAGTCCAAATTTCATCTCACTTCATGCAGTACTGATACCCTGACTCTTGATACATTGTCCTTTGACCAAGATCATTGTCATAGACAAATTGGCAACACTCTGCCTCTTGACATCCTGACCCTTTACTGAAAGCAGGAGCATGGGCAGGATGCCATCCACATTATCCATGTGGTGTGATACTCTCAAATCACTCTGGCGGAGTCAAAAGGCAGTGCAACTCTTATGTGTATTAAAGAGTCATCTGCGTGTTTGGCTGTTGCTGCCAGATTACCAGGATACTGAGTGTCCCTGGCACTCTGCCACAGCCCTAGCATCAACTATGATCCTCTATTTGTTATCAGTGTTTGGGTGAGTTGTATGCTCATGTTGTTGATCATCTTTCTTACTGCCTCAAGAAGCTTTATTTTTCTTCATACATGTTGTCAGATCCCCTTATTCTTCCAACCAGTCATAATCGTTACTTTTAAAGATCTTTGACCTAGTCATAATTGTTATTTTTAAAGATTTTCATGCCAAAACGTCTGAAATGTAATGATTCCATTGTATACATTAAGAAGTACTTCTACAGAAGAGGACATATGCTGTGTGTCTTAGGGAAGACTCTAGAACATGTGAGAATTCATGAGAGTACAAAGCATTCTGACATTAATGGTAGAGGACTATGCAGAGATGAAAGGGTCACTCCTGTTGCAGAGGCGTTCTGTTGTCTTTTGGAAGCTGTAACTGAAGGGAACTGCTCTCCAAGTTATGCTCATTATTTTCTTGGGAAAACAACTGAAACGGCTTGACGAAATTAATCAGTGTGGAAGATCTGCATCCGGTGCCTTGCCTCATTCACTGATGCTCTTTTTCCTGCTCGGATCCAGTACTAATGTTCGATGGTGTCACCAAGACCCCAGAGCGGTTTAGTGTCACCAAAAAAAGCAATCTTGTTCTCTTCAAAGCCTCTTTACTCCTCTACTTTCTGTAAAGCTCCTTTCCTCATGCAACTGTACACCTTAGGCCTGCCGAGCTTCTTATAAGTTTTACTGAACTTCCAAAAAAAATCAACAGTTTTGATTCTGTTTGGTAGCTTTTGTTGCTTAGGAGATTTTTGCTTTCTTTTTATATTGGACATGTTGATGAGGGAGAGAGATACTACCACAAAAACCATTTTGAAACAAGTTTTTTTTTTCCCACCAAGATGAATTTTTTAATGGGTTTCTTTGAAAGGAAAAAAAAAAGATGTCCGAGTTGCCCAGAAAAAATAAAAATTACTCTGCATATTGCTTGTCTCTTGAATTTTAAGAATAAAATATAACTGTGGAAAAGATAAATGACTTGACTTACATCCCAGATGGAGTTCACTGATTTCCTTTTTAGTCTAAAAATTAACCTTTAAAGACACAGAACTGTACGACAGCTTAGGAGAAGCTCGCCTGTTGTAGGGATGTGGCTGTCAACACAAGAAGACCAAGTAAAACTGGTTTTAGTCATTAGGAATAAATACTGTAAACTGTGTATGTGTGAGAAAAAACACATAATTTACTGCTAATTACAAAAACTCTAAACCAACTGAAAAACGTGTCTGCATTTATTAAGAATTTATTTAAATTCTTGTATCTGGTTTAGAATGAAAGAACAGCAAAACTATACATTGTTAACATTCATTGACTATAGAGACAACTCCTCCTTCATTAATAATAGATTTAAAATTGAAAGGGAAACTAAAGAATAAATTATATAGCATGTGAAATGAAATTAAGCAGAATTAAAGTCTTGTAAATTTTTTAAAATTTTAAAGAAAAATATTGCTATTTTATACAGCAACAACAATATTTTTTTATAAAATATATTTTAGGATTTCAACTTTCTGCAACATATCCATTAAGTTTAGTTTTTACTTTTCAAAGGTTTTGCATGAAAGAGGAACATGGTACTAATATTTTTAGCAAAGCATTAAAGACTTACAACAATGGAGGAGTAAGGATTATGAAATACTAATTATAATTGAGTACTTATTAAGCATTCCAAGCACCACTAATATTTCTAATACATAAGCCAAACTCTACTGATGTTAATTACATTAATCATCTCATTATCTTCTCTGGGACTGGCATGAATGAGTTAGACAGTTAAGGTGGTTCCTTTTTTCACAGATATATCTATAAAACGTACAGATTAGTACTGATGGGTGTATTGAAATAAAACCCCATTGCTTTTCCAAATCTTAGAAATTCTGACTCCTACAGAGAAGAAGAAAATACTATATTTCCACAGTAAACAAAATACAATTCTCTGTTTAAATTAACTTTTAGAAATTCTGACTTGCTGGAGGTTCTTTCTCTCACTTTTTTCCTTTTCTTAAAAAAAATAAAAGGCAAGAGATCTTTGTAATGAAATTTTCTAGATGAACTTACAAATCCTTAATTTATTCTGCAATACACTGAAAAATTTATAATGGAAAGCAGAATATTGTCCTATACAGCCAAAAGAAAGAAAAACCCCACAGCACAGAACATAAAGATATTGGTGGTGTAATGGCCGATGATTACTCAACCCATCAAAATCTTTTTTAGCATTGCTTGTCTCTCAGGATGTCACCTAATTTTTGCAACTTTTCAAAGCTTTTTGACTCAACAATTATGCTTCATAGGCAATTCTGCATGTTCATGAGTCTCTGAGGCCCAATCAAATGTTTCTTGACATCTGCTCTGTCTTTTTTGTTTCCTTTTCCCCTCCTCTCCACCTTGCACAGATCTGACCAGCACTGGGGTTTTTTTCACTATGAAGCTGAGAATAAAGTAATTTGTGTTTTAAGTCTGAGAAGCCTTTTCATTAAATACACCTTTGGAACACTTATCCCTTCCCTTCCCATCCTTTCTCATCCCTTCAAAAATCCAAACAAACAAAAAGAAAAACACACACCAAGCTGTTTTTATTATTAGATTAGAGAGTGAGTATGCTCGAGAGAGACTTCAAAACAAATATTGTCAATGTCTGTGGTGGGATATTCATATCTATAAAAGAAATTCCAAAAATCAGTGAAAGATTGTATCACAGGACTACGTTCCAAAGAAAGATTGTACTGCTGCTATTTTTTGTAGGACCTTAGCTGATTTAAAGACAAATAAGTGATATTTTATATGGCCCTGACTTTTCACATGAATCCTTCAGAGAAAAAAAAAAAAGAAAATGAGAGTATTCTAACAATATTCAAATTTTCCAATGACTACTGTTTAGAACTGTGACCACTGTATCGTCTATTAGGAAAAAGACCCAGCAGAAGAAATATCTCAATAAAATAAAAAATGTGAAACTTCTCTTTGTTCATTTGTAATTCAACTAGATATATTTTTAGAAAAAAATATCCAAGCTTGTCTGTCAGTAGTCCACCTGCTTATTTCTGCTGTTGATATATCACCTCACAGAGGTAATTTTTCTTTTTTCTTCTACTTTAAACTCTTTTCTGTCATCAGTTGCTAATTTTCTATATAGATATATATGCTTATACATATACTCTATACATATGAATTTCAAATTATTCTGTAACTTTTTTTGGTTAATTTGCAATAATTGAGTGGTATGTTTCAAACATTTTCTTTTTGTAATGTGGATACTAGAACTGGCCATGTCATTCTATTATTATTTCCACCCATGAATAGTGAAGAAGTACCCTTCTCATTACTAGTAGCACTGTCTTTATCCAATCTTTAATCTTTGCAAAAATCATATTGGCATAGTCATTTATATTTCACTCAGATCGTATTGATTTCTTTGTCTTATTTCAGATAGTTCCAGAAAATGTAGGATATGTTTCTTTTCCGGTTTGAAATTTAAAAGCCCATAGGAAACTTCTGTTGCTGAAATGATTATTTCTCTTCAGAAGAAACAAAGGCTACTCTTAGAGTGCGCATCTTTCAGTTCTCTTGCTTCTTACAGCTAATATTGCAACATAAGTGCAACCTTTGAATTATAGTATATTATTAATGTGTTTGAGAAAAGTCCCTTTGAAGTCTGATGAAAAGACTACAGGGAGAACCTTTTATAATATTTCTCATATGGATTTCTCTTATAATAATTGATTCTTGTTCACAAAATGGAAACTTCTTGTTGCCATGGTTAATACAGGTTTTGCTGTTAATTTGGTATCAGTCTTGTTGAAATTTAAAATTGTGTTTTACTGATGTGGTATTGTAAAAATGCAGGTGAACCCAGGATGGGAAGAAATGGNATGTTGCATACTGCAATGTTATTATTACCAGAAATCTGGGGTCCTGAGTATGGATCTCTCTGTCTTAGCACTATGCTGAAAGAAGGAAACAAACCATAAGAATTATATATTTGTTAATTTTTGCAATTTTTTCGACTTAAATGCATCAATATATATGCATCTAGTCTCATATGCATAAAATTGTGTTTCAGCTGTTATCATTTAACATCGGTCTTATAGAAAAAAGTAGAATTCTCAAAGTTTTGAGGGATTTTTAACTCCTAATAATTTGGGTAGGTTTACTTTTGCATTTTACCTTTTTTTCTTACTACATTAGTCACCATTACTGAATATTTGAGCATCCAAACCCAAATATTTCTGTTTCCAGAATATCTCATGAACTTAAATGAGACAAGGATAGATTATTAAGACAGGAAAAAAAATGGAAGGCATGATGACAAAGAAGAGCAGAGAAATGAAGATTAAACAAATGGTAGAGATTGAAGCATAAAGCTTTTTTGTTCAATAAATAGTTTTTGTTCAATAAATTCTGTAGCACTTAGTCCACAGACCTAGTTTTAGAAAGGGCATAAAGTAGCTGATAACAGATTCTGTTTCCCCCCAAAATGTGTATCCTTTAAATGTGTAGCTTTGACCTACATTCTGTAATATCATCAGCTTCTGGTATTTGGAGAACAATTTGGCCTTATGTCTAATTACTGAAGTACACAGCAAAGAGTTTCCTGAACAAGAGTGTTTACTAAAGATATTTGATGGTTAAACCATTAGCCTTTAATTATGAAAACACTAACAAATCAGTTTTGATGTTTATAATTAATTTTCAGAAGAAAATCCTCTGACAGTTGCATTTGAAGGCTTAGCTCTTATTCCCCCAGCCAGCATTTGGTCCAACGTGCTGCAGCATACTGTGGTTCTGACACAAACATCAATGGTGATTTCTTCAGTGTCTCTTGCTTGTTCTTCAAGCAATGTTAAGATATTTGGGTTTTTTTCCTAAGACATTATAACATGATAAAGAAGAGCTGCTCAAACAAAATTTTCCATTTAAAAATCTCAAAAACATATTAGTGAAAAATATTTGTTCAAATTTAAAGAAAAAGAGATAAATTATATATTATATTCATTAGAGCATAACAACATTCTCCTAGAAGACAAATATTCCTAAACTTTTCTTTATGGTTGAATGTTCAGGAGTTCATTTAAGGTCTTTAACTTTGGGATGTAATGGATGCAAATTTGCAGAGTCAGGAGTTTCTTGTATTAAGTAACCATCAGGGATTTGCTTCTAAGTAGCATAGACAAGTGTTGGTTCATGGGGATCCATAAGCAGAATGTAATATTGGTCATTTTTGCTTCTCATTTTCATTGTTTTCTGGTGTATCCAAGAGGTTTTTCTTGGCCAGAAACGAGTATTTTTGTTTCCTACCCCTAAAATTATCTCTGCATACCACTAAACCAGGATTTTAAAATTTTATTTTAAACCTAGGATATACAATTCATACACAGTGAATTAAAGAAAAAAATCCATTTTGAAATTTTATTTATGATTGCCATGATTTATTCCCAGTCAGCAGCCAAGACCCACACAGCCACTTGCTCACTCCCCCACCAGACTGAAATGGGAGAGAATCAGAGGGTAAAAGTTAGGAAACTCCTGGGTTAAGATAAAGACATGCACACAAGCTGAGTAAAGCAAAGAATTAATTCACTGCTTCCCATGGGCAGGCAGGTATTCAGCCATCTCCAGGCAAGCAAGACCCCATCACATGTAGCACTGACACGGAAAGACAAATGCCATCACTCCAAATGTCCCCCCATCCCTCCTTCTTACCCTCACTTTATGTACTGAGCATGATGCCATATGGTCTGGAATATCCCTTTAGCCAGTTTGGGTCACTTGTCCCGGCTGTGTCTCCTTCCAGCCTCCCATGCTCAGCAACAACAAAAACATCTCTATGTTATCAACCCTGTGTTCACCACAATTCCAAAACAGCCCTATACTAGCCACTGTGAAAAAAATTACTCCATCCCAAACGAGCACAGTGAGCTAAAATCTCAGACTAGAAGAGTAGAAAGCATAGGGCATTACCACTTTATAGAGCTCTGAAATACTGAATGAATATATCTACACTGTGCTTCAGCAATCCCTTTAAGCACCTGAAAACCAAGGATGTGTGTACTAAGAAACCACTTGTTTATTGCTATTCTTTCTAACTCATATTCATTTCATTTCATGTAATCCATTTCACTTAAGTTGGACATAATAGTTACATGGGTAAATACCAAAATAAGCCCTGCTAGTAATGAAGTCTGTCAATGTATTGGTAATTTTGTATTTTATACGCCCTCAATAAAGTGCATTGAGAAACAAGAAGTTAATAACTTCATAAAATAAGCCAGTGCCACAGTGTTTGTAGGCACTGTGACAGGCTGTTTACCTGGTTAGCCAGTGGGAACAACCCCAGGCACAGCCTGGCTCTGCATTGTCACCCTAGCAAGAGTCTAGTCCCTCTTGGGCAGTTGTGGGTACACTTATCCAGGGAGAAACAGAGTTCTGTAGTATGGGCATGAACCTTTCTGTGGCACCTGGCTTCAGTGTCAGAAAATGGTCTTAGATGTGTTTATTAGCCCTGACAAATATGATTAAGTACAAAAGAGTAGATGCATTTTATTCCTTGAAATGGGCTTTAAAATTAGTTGAGTTTAATGGAAAAGAACCTTTTAAACTTACTGGCATGTAAAAAGCACAGAGCAATTTCATCTAAATTTAGATCTCTAGCACCTGCCATGTAAGTTATCCTACACTCTCATTATGGCCAAAGGAGAGGAATAAGTATCTCCATATCTAATTTATGGTAGCTGTCTATCTTATAACAACCTGAAATTTCTTCTGTAGGTGTTTCTTTTCCTCTCACTGATTACAAAGTGATCCTTGTGCAGATTCTGAAGGTTAACTTTTAGAGCCCTAAGCATTGCTTTAAAATTAATCCGAACCTGAATTAGCTATAAACTTTCTGAAGGTAAAGTACTGGGAGGTTTTTTTTCTCAGATGTGTGACAGCACCATTCAGTTTTTGCTGTTTCCTGTGGTAGGAAGTCAAAGTTTGAAATTGGGTTGACTAAGCAAAAATTTAAACTATTTAACCTAGAAAAATACTTATATCACAGCTTATACTCTACTTTTTGTTTGCTTTGTTCACCACAGGTCCTTGAATCAGGGATTTTTTATACAGATACATATGTATAAAATATTTATCATTATTGTGATCATAAGAAATACCTGTATTTTTATAGAATAGGGTTTGTATATAAAATAAAAAATATTGATAGAGTTATGAGAGCAGATACATATCTGTGGTAAAACTGTAAATGGTTTCATTTAAAAAACTTATCTCTGACAATTTTTTCACTTATAAGTCAGACTGAAATACCTATCATTACGTTTTGTATTATTTCTCTGTCATTTGTAGGATCAGACAAATTATTGTCAAAATGTAATGGTCGTATCACTGAAAATCTCGAATCAACATCACCACCTTCTCATCTTTTGACTGAGAGTAATCTCTATACTACTATAATGGTAGAGTAAAAAGGCATACTAGTAGCACATAGTGTGATTTTTTGAAGTAAAAAACAGCAGTGGAAAAGCGAAGAAAATGGACAAGACTAACCTTATATTTCCACTTAAGAAGATACCCATGAATAGTAACCAAATTTAGCCTAAGCTATATTAACCTTTTCAGATTTTAATTAAGGAGAAAATTTTCATATTTTCAAGACTAAACCTCCATTATTAGATACTTAAATTATAAATAGAAATATATTTTATTCATTTCTGTAGCACTCTCATTGTTTCATACTTGAACTCTTTTCTTAATTGAAAACTTGAATGTTCGAAATTAAAAAATTTTTGTAGACACATGTTTAATTTCTTTAATTTTATTTTTTTATTACTCTGTTTTTATTTTCTTTTTTAATAATTACATTAGCCCACTTTAGAGTTTACTGAATAGTAGAAAAATCATAAAACAGGTTGGGTTGGAAGGTACCTTAAACATCAACCCGTTCCAGCCACCATGTCATAGGCCGGGATAGCTTTCATTAGATCAGCTTTTTCAAAGCTCCATCCAACCTGACCTTGAACATTTCCAAGGAATAAATGTTCACTCTTTCAGAATCTTTAGAAATTGCAAACTTTTGAAGTTGTAAAAACTCAAAAAGTCCCCTAAAACACCCCTAAATTTGTGAACTAAATTCTGGGTTATACCAGCTGACTCTATAGGTCCTGGATCAGTGTTCAAAGGTATAGCACTATTCTTTACCTCTCCTAATTTTAAAATTTCTCTTTTCTGCAGAGGATTGACTCTAGGATAGTCTTAATTATTTGACCTCTTTCTACCAACTTTGCTTGCTTGCCTGCCTTGCCAGCACCTAAAACTTGACAGGAATTAATTAAACTCTAACATAGAATTGAATTGGAAAATTTATGTCTTATGCACATTTGATAAAAATGACAGAAGCTTGCCCATCTGACTTACCTGAAAATTTGCAGTACCACTAGAAATATTATCAGTCCTTAACTCTACATGCTGTGTATCCAAAAAATACCATTTTACTTTTCCCCAGTGTAGCTGATTGAACCTGACTGGATGCCAGACACCCAGCAAGCCACTCTATTACTTTTTTCCTCATCAGGACACGGGGAGAAAATGAGAGGAAAAAAACCTTGTGGGTCAAGATAAAGGCAGTTTACTAACAAAGCAGTGAGCTTCATGAGCACACAAACAAAGGAAAACAAAACCAAAATTTTAATCTCTTCTTCCCATCAGCAAGCAATGTTTGGCCACTTCCCAGGAAGCAGGACTTCAGCACACGTTGTGGTTGCTCCAGAGTGAAAATGTTGTAAATAAATGATAAATGACTCTCCCCCACCCTTTTTCCTCCTTTATCTTAGCTGTTATTGTTGAACACGTCATACAATATGGAAAACCCCTTTGGCCACTTTGGGTCAGCTGTTTTGGTTATATGCTCTCCCAACATCTTGCCCATGCACAGACCTCTGGATGGATTGTGAGAGAATAGAGATCATGCTGAAGGCAATCTTGCCTCTGAGGAGCTGCAGCTGTTGCTAATTACCAAAGAGTAGGAACAGCCTTGCCCTTAACAGGTCACAGCTGTGTCCAATAAGAATGGGTGTTATAAAGGAATGGGTTAGCTGGTTGAGAGGAGAGTTGGAGTTAGGTGGTTGTGCTAGGGACAGGTGGAAGCCAGCCAGCCAGCCATGTGGAAGGAAGAGAAAAGGAGTCAGTGTTGCGAGGAGCTGCCCGTGAGAACTCACAGAGAGAAAGTATGAACATTTTACAGTAGGATGATAAATTGAAAGTAAGCCAGTTGGTGCCAAGCACTGATGCCAAGACTTCTGGTGAGGGTGAAGTGTTGGAGAGACAGTGCTGAGGCTGTGTCAGCCCTGTTCAGCAGGAGCCAAAACACTGTGGTATTACCAACACCTTTCCAGCTACCAGTGCAAAGCACAGAGCTGTGAGAGCTGCTGTGGGGAAAATGAGCTCCATTTCAGCTAGATACAATATGCTCAAAATAAAAAAAAATATGCATAATAATGAATTAATAACCATAATAATAAAAATTGAAATAACAACCAAAAAATTCTGAGCTTTTCTTATATTCTGTATTTATGTTTTGTAGGCATTCTTTTCATGCTTCAAACTGATTAGAACTCTCAATTACTTTTGATAATCAGGCACAGACACATGATATGCCCACAGACAAATTCTGGGATTTTATATGGCATATAGGATTTAATATTGATGTTTGCTATGGATTTAATAGAAAGAGAAATCCTTAGAGTCCTTACTAAGCCACTTCTTTCTAACAGGATTAATGAGTGCTGGACTTCATTAATTTTAAGTATTTGTTCTGAATCAAGTGCTCTCCTTAATTATTTAGCAACATAAAGCTAGTATAGGGTCAGATTCACAGTAGTCCTTAAGCTGGAAAATTTCTCTTTACCTTTTTTTTTTTCAGATTTTTACATCCATGTGTACTCTACCTGCCTT
>VXBC01007033.1:44112-87350 GCA_013399945.1 Ploceus nigricollis
GAAAGAAAGAAAGAAAGAAAGAAACCCACATCAGAACAAAAATGAGCTCTTAAAGACTTGACCCCAAACTCAGATAGAAAAGTGTGAATTGAAGACATTTTGCTAAAACAACTACTACATTCATTCACATTGAAAATCTAACATCAGAAGTAAACCCACTTTTCAGGTGTTTTTAATGGTGAAAATTATATTTTCAATATATTCTGTACCTGAACAAAGTACCGTATATTTAAAACAGAGTTAATATACCCTGTCTACTTTAAGAAGCTGATATGTGCTTTTGACATTAGTAGCTATGTTCTTGAAATGCCTCTCCCACTATCTCCTGTTACTAACTAATACAAATGAAAATGTTAAATAATCCTGTAAAACCTTAACAAGACTTTGTATAAACACATGGTCCTCTTAGAATTAGTAGTGCATGACTGTCATGACATAATATTGTTCTATTTTTTCATTCAAGAAATAAAGACTTTACAGTACAATTTATCCTTTGATGCTTAATAACATACTTGTTAAATATATAGATGAAAAATAAAATTGTCTTAAAAACCCAAGATAATGCTGATATTTTCAGGAAACAAGTCCTGTGATAGAACAAATTCCAATCTCTCTGTGATTAGTATACTATAAGTGTTTTCTTAGACAAACAAAATAGACATCATTAAAATTCAATATCTTCTTTAGTTTTCTATTACACATTTCTAGATTAGTATTCTTAGAGTGTTAGTTGAAATTTCTCATTGATATGCCTAGGCACTCTGACCTTGGGATGTTAATCTGAACACAAACATTTATCTCTGCCTTGTCACTGTTTTAGCTTGTGTCTTATGATCAAATCTCTTAGATGAGTGGATATCCATCACTTTCCTGCCATTGGCCTGTGTTGATTTATAGAAGACATCTCAAAGCAATAGTTGTTTTGAACCGTTCAATGCTTCATAAAATAAAGCGAGAAATTTCATAGTACTCCTGTGCTCTGGTAGTAACTACAACTATTCAACATTTCCCAGTATGATTTATCATACTGTGGAATAATACATTGACTTCTCCCCTCTTTTTCCATTGCTTTAGTGTTGTATTAGCCAGTAAGATGCCACGTGGTGGCTATATACCTAAAAGACAAAAGAATCTAAGTAAAATTCCTTGACAATCTTGCACGTAAATTTTATTAATGCTGTTATGTTTTGGGAGCTGTGAATTTTCAGCTAGCAGAGAGGAGACCATAAGCCTTTTCTGTTTTCACAAAAACAGTAACAAATATCATAATGGAATAAATGTAAAAATATATTTGAATATGAAGGATAGGGAAGTTATTTCTATACATATTTGATTAATTAGAGAGGATCAAAAGGAAATCATATTAATTAATAATGTGTTATAAAAAAGTTCTCTCTCTCTCTCTCTTCCTCTAAGGAGAAAAGAAACTAAGAGATATTTTTAAGAAACGATGTTATTAAAGTAGTCTTTTTCCTTTAGATAAATATAGTGAATAGACTTACCTCTTCATTTTGTTTATGTGATTGACTTACCAAATATTATTTCTTTTTTATATTTCATTTCAATTCTTGAAAGCTCGATATGTGAAATGATTGGTCTAACACATTGTAAGGCGAGTTGCTGTTGCAGTAAGGAAAATAATAACTGGTATTCATTATGTGAATATGTGTGTAGCAGGTTTTTGGGGTTTTTTTAGTTGAGATTTTGAGTATAGGGTGTTTTTCATGTGGTAGTATTACTAAGGTTTTTTTCCCCCTGAGGATTTAAGCAAACACCAGAATCTGTACATTTTGATAGAATGAAAATTTGTGGGAAAAAATCTCTTAAATTCTACACAGTCTGAATGCTACTGCCTCCATAAGATACCAAGAGAGCAGAATAATTCAGATTAGAATGGATTTCAGAATGTCTCTCTTCCAACATCCTGGACATAAGATTCAGCTGTTATGTCAGACCAGACTTTGATTGGTCACTGTTGTTTAATGTGCACTAAGAAATTTGAGAAGAAAGAAGCTAATTTTTTTTTGCACTGGTATTTTTTCCTATAAACTTTATAAGTATATTTTAATCTTATTATCATTACGACAATTGGGACATGAACATATAAAGATTCAGTAGAGAGTTTTGAAAAATTCTAATGTTCATTAAATAGTGATTTTAAAGAAATAAGGGAAGAAATGCATATTAATTTCCTTGTTTTGTGGGTTGTTTACTTTTCTGAAGAGTGAAACTGACATAGGCATATGTCTGACATATGTCATTCTATTCCAGGCTTCCCAAAAGCCTAATATTTGTAAGGTTTATTTTAGAATAATGTTAACAATTTTAATATTTTCTCCCAAACCATAATAATAATTTTTTTTAAATCTGGTAAAAATACTGTTTTGACATACAACAAAAAAAATTAAAAATAAAAGAAACTCTTATGCTTGGTACATAACAGTAACTTTGCAATTTTTTTCTTATTCACAGTTTTATATATATTTCTATTAATACAGACAGCTATAATTTTATCCTCATACTTGCATTACCTCTGTTTTCATAATTTTATGCAGAGAAGCCTTTTCCCCCCAGTACTTAACCAACATATATTATAAAAAATATCGAGGTAAGCAATCGGTTTTTTCTTTAAAAACTTTATTCATAGAATTGTAAAGATTGGAGGGGTTCTACAAGTCACTTGGCCCAATTTTTTGCTCAAAATACGTCCATTGAGAACAGGTTGCTCAGCACCTTGTCTGCTTGAGTTTTGAAAATCTACAAAATTTGAAAATCCATGGTGTCTCTAGGCATCCTATTCCAGTGTTTGACCTCCCTTGTGGCCAACTTTTTTCTCCATATATTAACCCAGAATTTCCAATGTTACAAGCTGTGACTGTTGCTTCTCGTCCTACCCCTGAACACAAGTATGTAGCACCAGGTCACATCATCATTCCATCCTCCCTTGAGAGCAGCAGGTTCCTTCTTTACCCTCATAAACAAATCCATTTTTTCAGCTTTTCCTCATGTCTCGTGTTTTTTCTATTACTGAGGAGTACAGAGTCATAAACAACGTCTAAAGTTCATACTCTTGTCTAACTGAGCTAGTTGTTTCATTGCAGAAGGCAAACGGGCTGGTCAAACACGATTGCCCTTGGGTGATCCACTCTGGCCAAGCATATTCTTGTTTTTTCAAGTTTGATCTGACATTAAACTGGTCTCCCTCCATTTAGTTGTCCAGATCCTCTTACTTTCCAGTCTTAGAGATGAGTGTGAGACTAGGTCCTTCCAGTGCTCAGGAGCATTTTGTTTCCTATTACTATTCAAAGACCACAAAAAACAGCCCTTGAAATGTCCAAATGCATTGGCCACATCTACCAGTACCCTTGGGAACATGCCTCCTGTCTTCATGGTTCTTAATTTGTCCTGCTGCTTCAAATATCCCTTAGCTGTATTATTCTTGATTGTAGGTAGTGTTTTATTCTTTTTATTTAAAAGGAATTATTTTTGCAAACTGGAACTGACCAGTGAAAATTGAGGGAGGGAATAACCAATCAAAACAAGTAAATTCCGCTAAGTATCCTTGGTTTTTTTCTATATCCTTTTTGTCACTAGGTACTCTGCTTTACTGAGTAGTGGGCCCAAGATTTTTTTAAGGTGTTTGTTGGTTTGTTTGTTTTCCTTTTTCTTTTCAACTGATAAACTTACAGAAGCCCTTTTTATTGACTTTTGTATCCAGTGCTAGCTTCAAGTTCCATTGAGATTTGACTTCCCAGCTCTATGCTTGCATTCCCAGGTGTTGTCTCTAAAGTCTTCCTGGGTAATTCACTCTCATTTCCATTTCCTACATACTTGCTTTTTCTGTTTCTGTTTCGCCACGCCAGTCTTCTGCTGTTCAGACTGGACATAGCAAAGGACTGCTCTTGTTCTTTAGATAAATTATTTTTAAAGATCAACTTGTTCTACTTGGACCCTTTGCCCTTCAGGAAAATGTTCCAAAGGGGTCTGTCAAGGTAATCCTTAACGAAGAACAAATTTCTTTCCCTTGAGGTCCAGAATTCTGCTATTTGTTTGGCAACTTCTCTAAAGATTTTAAAATTTGTCATATTGCACTTGCTTCACATCCCCACGGAGTTTTTCCTTGTTTGTAATTTTGTAATTGTTACGTCAAGCAGAACGTCTCCCCTGTCTGTTCACTCATGTCATTGAGATGTGTCAAGACAGCCCCATCTCATCATTTCCTGAGCTGTCTACCATTTATTACTGCACCTAGTTAGGCAACTTACCCCACCACTTATCTACAGTGAGATTATGGCTGTTCAGCTGTATATGAACCTCTAATTCTTCATTCTCTTCTTTCACTGTGTGAATTCCTGTACGGGAAAAATGTATGGATCCAGCCTCTACCTTACAGAAGGAAATAGTCTCAGTTAGAAAATGCTTTATACCCTTTTCCCCACAAAAATAAACTCTTCAAGACACTGTGATTTCCCCATAGTCAGATGTAAGCTCCTGCATTGAAAATTACTTTCAGCTGAATGTAACAGATATTTTATACCTGCACATAAACTTTTGTTTTTTCCAATCCCCTGTCTTTATATATTTGATTCAGAAAACTATTAGACATTACAACTTCAGATCTGTAGTGCTGGAACCTCACTTATGTTAAATGTGACATGTGTAAATTATTCTCAGGAGAAAGACAACTATGCTGAGCTAATAATAATTTTTTAGGTATTATATTTAATGAAAATAATTTTACATTTTGTGGAAACACTACCTGTGGCATTGATTTTTCATTTGAATATGTGGTGGGAAGAGAGAATATAAATACATAGTATAGTGACTGGTGCACCTCTAAAGAATTTTCCTTATTTTTGTAATATTTTATTTACAACTCTGATAGTTGCAAAAATTTGATTTCTCATTTATATTTTCCTTTTAGTAGATTTTAGTACTGTTTTAGTAAATGTTTTTACTAAGGTTACTGAAGGTTTGTGGGTTTCTTTTCCCTCAGAAAACATCAATATTTGAAATTCTATAGTTGGTTCACAGAAAAATATAAAAAAATAAAAATAATTCTGAACTTTTCAAGACTTTCAGCTGAGCTATAAGAACACTAAATTGTTCTTGGTCATTGAGGCATGTGATAAAAACTGATGACCTTGATTTATATGTTCTCGAAATAGCCCTTTTCACCTCAATATTCATCCACCTTAAGGACAAGAAGTTTGTCCATGATAAAACATAACATATGCTCCAAGGTGATGCTAAATGTCTAGGAAGACAATTGCAAACTCTGTCAGTGAGGTATGGCTATGGCAAATCAGGGTGTTCCTATGCTTTCACTGTGTGTAATTTTTTGTTATACCATATGTTACTTACCCTGCCTTTAAAACTTTCATCAAAATCTATAAAAACCTTGTATGTTTTTCTTAGTAATAATTTCTGCATTTCCTAGATAACAGGTTGGCACAAAGGTTAACAATTTCCCTCTTACTCCTTCCCTTCACTTTATCACTCTCCTTTTCTTAACTCAATGAAACTGGATAAAGTAAATATTTTTTCCTTTGATGAAATGACACTCAACTCAGAATGATTACTACAAATAAGTTGTAGCCAGTATTGGAGAGGGCCTCAGCTGTGCTGTTTGCTGTTCTAAGTGAAACTGAGCAAAATAGTTTTCTTTAATACATACAGATTAGTGAAATGCAAGCAAAGTGGTTGAATAAGGATTTTACATTATTAACGTACCAGGAGCTATGCTGAGAAAACTTTAGCAGTGTGTCTTACTGCATCTTCCTTATTTTGGAATGATTACAGTCAGACTTCTTCATAGATAAAGGTGGAGCAATGAAGATGTCAGGCTGTTGCTAGGATCTTGCTGCCAGCAGGGGTGGAAACATTAAGGCAGGTCTAGAGGCAGTCACGGTAAAACTGCATCTTGACCAAAAGCTGTACTGGCAACAAATTACTGCATTTTTTCTCTCTAGAGGGACTTCCGTAGCTCTACATAGACTGAAATTCCCTCACTAAAGACTATAATTCACCTAGTGTAAAAGGAGTCAACTCTTTATTGCCAAATCAGGTGAAATATTCCTAATGATGCACTCATTTTATGAACTGAGAAGTGCAAATGGCTTCTTCATTATTTCTCAAAAGCTTATTGCTTAGCCATAAAAGGAATAGACTCATAACTAATACCTGCTGATTATGCAAATATCACTTCCTATCACTACTTAGACATATCTCTAATTCGTGTATGTTTTTGCGCTACCAAAAAAATATTTCCTCCTATTTGTTTGTATGTCAGTACTTATTTGAAAACTCAAACAGATGTGTAAACAGGTTTGTTAGCACCCACTGATAAAGCTTTGCAGATGCATTTGTCACAACTGTGAGCAGATAAAACAGGAACATTACCCAAGCAAATAGAACATCACAAGACTTACGCAGAATTCTCTTCGTTTTGTGCATCCAAAATAACTAGATATGTGTTTCACACACAGAAAATGCTTAGGAGAAATTAGTGTGTAAAGCTGCAGAGAAAGCCCAGCTGAAGTAATTTAGAGACAGTAATTACCTCCACATTATTGTTATTGTAGTTCTTACCACACACCATGAAGCAGAAAATAAGAACCTCTGACTCATAGAATACTTTAAAGATATTGTAAAGATTCCCCACAGTAAAGCTTTGTGTGCCACCTCACTGAAAAAAATAATAAACAGATAATAGCAATCACCTAAGCATGCTTTTGGAAGTAATGATAATTTTAAAGGGGCATTTTTATACACAACTGCACATTTAGATATATCTATAATTGGTGTTTTATCTGTATTCCAGTTTATACTCTATAGGTTAACAATGCCTGGGGACTTGTGGTTGAAGAAATATACCTAAGGAGTTTAATCACTTTAGCACCTTGTACATTCCATATTTCAATAGTAATCCACAGTCAGAGAACGAGTTGAGCATAGTGAAAAAGAATGGCAGTTAGATACACTAAGAAATCAAGAAAATCAGCCTTAATTAAATTTGTTCATGTTTGCAGAAATAAAAAAGTGCCAAATCAGGTCACTGTAAAAGCTTTAGAGTATTTTATTGCACTCCTTCATTTCCTCCCATCAGCAGTAATTTCCCTTCATTCTAGCTGACCTTTCCTTCTCCTATTCCCAGCATCATTCATTAGGAGAATTTTACCTTAAAATGCCACATTTCTCATAAACAGTGAAAAAGAAATAATTTACAATAAGCCTCTCCTACTATACTAGTTTTAGGTTTTCTATTTTTATTTTAAACTAAAAAAAAACTTATATATTTGTAAGAGAGTTGTAAATGTTTTATTTCATCTAGCAGTAAGAGAAAGCTAATTCTTTGCTTTGCAAAGCAAATGTATATGCACTGTGCAGCAGCTGCTGTTTACTACTTACCATGAAATCGTTCTATTTCTCAATTCTTCCAACCTGTTAAAATTAATTGCTTTACTGATTTTTTTTGTGAAGGAAGGATGCTATTCGTGATATCTCATCTAAGCAACAAATTTAAGTAAATTAGCTGTCTAATTATCTTAATCACTGGATACCACATACTTAGAGAAACAAATTCTGTGCAACTTATATAAACATAAAAATAAACTACAATTATTTCACATTAATTCTCAAGATCACTCTTTCCAGATGTAGAAATTCAGAAACTTGATAACAAATACAACACACTATGTTTGTGTACCGTTTCACATAGAAAGCTTTAGTAGTTTTTTTCATTGGATGAAAAGTCAAAATATCCCCTTTTCAGGGCTATATTTTTCTAAAGGATCTGACAATAACATATCTTCAAAATTAATCAGTCCATTACAGCATTAGCCGCCTTCTCTTGGAGCAGCTCTGAGTCTCATGATAATTGTTTTCTTGTCACCATTTCCTATGTTCAGATTTGGATTCCTAAATAGATGACTTTTCCTAATATCTCATGGCTACCTGACTGCAAAGAAGCACATAAAAAATTTATAATAGAAGGTGTATCCTGACCAGCATGACTATTTAGGACAATAGGTACAATAAATATGCAAATGTATATCTTTCAGATGACATAGCATTGATATTGATATTAAACTGACACATAGGTAAAAATCTGGATTTATTGTGACCAGACAATGCCTTATTTGAAAATAATTTTGCACTAATACAGCGTGAAAACAAGTATATTTTTATTTTTGCTCTCAGTTTATCTCTATTCAATTATTCAATTATTATCTAGGGATGTATTTTCTGTCCAGAAAAAGAAAATAAATTTATGTCAAATGCTTCTTAATCAGTTATGTTAATGAGCAAATGTATTAGGTTTCCTTCGCAAGGTTTTGGTAACAAGGTGTCTGCACGAGTGTCTTCTGTGAGAAGATGCTAGAAGACTCTTAAAGTGTGATAGCACCAGTTCCAGCCAGCTCTAACAGAGACCCACTGCTGGCCAAAAGAGCTGGAGGTCAAAAGAGCTTCAGTGGAATCTATAAAATCTCAGAATAAGGGGCTAATGTGTATGTCTCAAACACTGTGAGCTGGATGTCTGTGGAACCAACCAAGGGTTGCTGCTAATAGTATGCCCTGACAAAGAACAAGATGTGACTATTGATGAGGATCAGGGGATGTAGGGCAGCACTTTTCCTGGACAAATGTCCTTGTTCTAGTCCTAGTGAGCACAACACAGTACAGTGCAAGTTTTCTCCTTCCTGCCTGCCTGCCTTCCTTCCTTTCTCTCTCTCTCTCTCCCCTTGTTTATTTCTAACTCCTAACTCTAACCCATTTCTTTATGTTTATACAATAGGTCAGGGAGACACATAAAAATTTTCATGTCAAGTGTGTCATTTCACAATAACTCTGCCAGTTTTTTGCAGATCCTCTGAATTTTGTTGTTCCTTTTGACCATAAGCATCTAAAAAATCTTGAATTTTCCCTTCCCCCTAACTGTGGGATGTCACAGTAGTTCCTCTAGAGTAAAATATTTAAGAAGAGGGTAACAACTGCTGCACAGCAGTAGTTGACAGACAGGAGAGAAAGAAATCAGAATACATGAGAGGAACAACTCAACAAGACAGAAAGTTCAGTGAAGGAGGAGGGAGAGGACATGCCAGAACAGAGATTCCCCTGTAGCCTGTGGTGAAGACCATGGTGAGGCAGGTTGACCCCTGCAGCCCATGAATGATCCTACACCAGAGCAGGTGGATGCACTTAAAGGAGGCTAGGAGGAGACACAGCTGGAACAGCTGACTCTGACTGACCAAAGGGATATTTGTGGCATGTGGCATCATATTCAATATATAAAGTGGGGAAAGAAGGAAGGAGAGGGAGGACATTTGGAGTGATGTTGTTTGTCTTCCTGAGTTACCATTATGTGTGGTGGAATCCTGCATCTCACCTGAGATGGTGAACACCTGTCTGCACACCCATAGGAAATGGTGAATGAATACCTTGGTTTGATTTATTTGAGTGCCTGAATTGTCTTTATCTCATCCTACAAGTTTTCTAGCTTTTTCTCTTCCAATTCTCTCCAGATCCCACTAATGGGGAAGTGATAGAGTGGCTGTGTGGTTCTTGGTTGCTGGTTGGAGTTAAACCATGACAGATGTCCAGACATCAGACTAAGGTATTCTCCTTAGTGTCTTTAGTTCTAAAACCAGCACCCAGACATAATTTTTTTGCCTTTGTTTTTCAAAATTAGAGGTCACAGATTTTTCCTAGTAGAAGATTTAGCTTAAGGCTATCAAATTGATTGTGTTCAATTTGTTTCCCTATACTTTGTTATTTTCCTCTACAGTAACTTTAAAATTATCCTTGGGAATAAAGACAGAAATACAACAGTTTTAGGTTTTTATATACATATATATACACACACATATAAAAATTATATAAGAGCTAAAATTCTAGTAATTTCAAAACATGGAGTTTAGGAATTTTTAAAAGATCTACCATTGCAATTGCTTCCCCTCCACATCTTTCTCCATAAGAAGACAAAATAACCAGTCTCCTTTATTGAATATACCCAGTCATACCTTTATTGAATTAATTAGATGTTTATGAACAGCAGTTCTTTAGGGACGAGTATGTTAATTTTGGGATGACAGTTATTTACTTTTGTTCTGTGTTTATGTACTTGGTGGTGATAACTAATATTCCATTCTGCATTATCTCGTCAGCTCAGCTTGCTGGAAAGCATTTTGATAAGGTAAACCAACAATGAAACTGAGCTTAAATTAAGATTTCTAGCATAATGAAACTCAATATTCACAGCTCCTATTCCACGATTGAGATCCTGCACTCATTTTAATGCAATTATAGTGAGGGAGGGAAAATGCTGTAGAATACTGAATATTCACGCTGAATTGCTTTTAAAACTGAGAAAGCAAACCAACAGTGAAACTGAGATGACATGAAATGTTATCTCTATGTTAAATAAAAATGCTTTCAATGATCTTGCTTTTGCTACTGAAGACAATACTGAACTTTCAGACTACAGACTTTCTTTGAGTGCTATTAAGAAGGAAAAGTGTTAAAGATGGAGGGGCTATAATTCTCCTTTTATCTTGACTTCAAAAGTGCACTTTCCTGTAGGAATGTGGCACCTGATGCAGACTGGCACTTGTTGGCCTGTACAAAATATCCAGCAATAGAGTATGATGGAGTTATTAAACACTCTTTGTACCCTATATGTAAAATGTTCCATATGATTTTCTTTTTTAAATTCCTGTAAGGGATTTAAGAGATTAGTTTATGTTTTATACTGGGACAAATAATATGTGGTAATCTAGCCTACTCCATCCAGGTCCACAACCAAAGAGGCACAATAGCAAGGGGCTTACTTCATGCATAGGCCTTTAGGGACAAATATTGCACACATATAGTTTTGAACATGTTTACATGTTTATGTTTGCCTGTGTATATACCTAAGAGGGTGGATGGTACAAAAATACATACTTTTCGCCTGAAATGCATGTGTCTAGAGGGAAGAGGCTTTGACAGCGATTTTGCTCTGTCACCATTTTCAGGCTGTACTAAACATCTCAGTGTTTATCTGGTGCTCATACTTGTACATTGCCTAGCTCCATATATAATCTATTGAAAAATCTTAATTGACAAAATTCATAATAATTCATAAAATAATCATCCTCTGAGTGTTGAATTTTACCCAAAATATAACACAATGGGTAGAACTGTGATTATTCTAAAGTATCTTCTGAGATCTAAAGTCTAGAAATGTTGACAGAAGTAAAGAAGCAAGTATATAGACACAATGGTACATATAGCCAGTACGTACATACCAAGCTGCTTTGTTACTATTTTTGCTTTACTGCTGATTTATGTTCAGAAAATAACTGTAGAGCTTATCATTGACATGATTAAGCTCTCTTATTTTTTTCTTCCTCACCGTCTTGAAGAACAGCAGGTCTTTTACCTTTAAAGGTGCAAATAGGATGATTTACAAAGTCAGTACTTTTTTAGTGTATCTATAATTTTGCATATCTCCTGTTGTTTGGTTCACCACAATCATAAATTAGATATAAAGTACTGAAATTCGAAAATCCCATCTTATGGCCTGTTTTACTAACACAGAATTTAAGATTTCACATAGAAGCTACTGTGGGTAGCTTCTCTCACAATAATTTTGTTCTTTTTTAGAATAAATATTCATGACAAAACATGAAGACTAGGTATCACAAATTGTATTAAATTTATAGAAAATATGTCTCAGTCCCTGAACAACAGTCTGAGCTCAGTCTCTGCAGACTCCAATATTGCAGTATATACTCCAATGCATTTTCTTCAGACACAGAATTGACCAAACTATTCAGAAATTGAAGCAGAAAAATAGAAATCGGGAAGCTTAGGATCCCTCATTAAATTACAGATGCTGCAGAATGGTCTGTGTAAGCAATATGAGTGTCCTATGGGGGGAAAAATGAGAAAAGTATTTTCTTCTTCTGTAACAAACATCTTTTATTGTACACTTCATAAAACTCTTTAAACTTTTAACTTGAATTCTGTTTTCCAATGTGATGAGTAGAGGATTATAGTACTTCAGTGCAAATAAATTAATGTTTTATAGAAGACTTACTTCTACCAAAATACTAGGTCAGTCCCACGTGCTATAGTTTAATTTTTGCTCAAGTTAAATAATTTAATTCATGTTATCCAAAACCTTGATGCATTTTTCCTCTGTTCTGCAGCCAAACTCACACCAATCTTATTTTTACTTAATTTTACTTAATTTTACTTATTACTTGCAAGAGTTTGTCAATGGCAGATTTTTTTCTTTCAAACAGCATCAATAGGAATCTTGCATTCCAAATTAGAATGTTTGGACAGTACTATAAAAGCATTCAATCATCAAATGTCGTTCAGAATGATTAATCTCTTACCTTATATTTCAATATTTTTTTTACCTTTGTTGCCAAATATTTAGGAATTCTGTTGTACTCTAATTGAGGTTCCCTCCTGTGTGTATCCATTTGCTCTTTATGGAGCATTGGAGAGGTTAAACAAACAAGCACAGAAACAAATAAACAGTAGAAACACGTTCTAAGACAGTCCAATTAAAATATTGGAGTCTCATCCTTCCTGCAGGAGAATAGAAAAGCCATCCCTGAATGGTGTCAAAGTCAAACATACATGAATTTTTAGTTTCTGGGTAGGAAGTACACATTATGCTCAACAGAAACCCTATTTTAGAAACTAAAATTTCTCTTCCACAAGGCAAGGACAGCTATATCATGAAAATCGATATCAAGAGTTGAGTCTGGTGTGAAACATCAGTGGATCAGCAATGCAGAATTGATGATTATGAAACAGTTCTCCACTGAGAATGACAACAGTGTAAAGGAAGCTTTACAATTAAATCTAGCTGATTGAGTAATGGGCATTTTGAACAGTTTGCAAAGAAATTTTCAATCACCTGAAGCGTAGCAGACTTCTTGATCTGAATGACTGCTATTTTAAAATATTACTGAATAATATTTCTACTTGATGCGAAGGATGGTAAAAATGCATTATTATGCATTTATGCTACTACTGTCTTCACACTGGGGAACGCAGGCTAAAGAGGATTACATCATGAAAACTCATCTAATTTGTGCTATTGTCTGTAATGATAATTCTAAATGTGTTTTGTTCATATTTATTTGTGTTTTATAGAATCACAAAGTCACAGAAAGGTTTATGCTGGAAGGGATCTTAAATATTGTCTTTTTCCACATTCCCTGCCATGGGCAGGGACATATTCTACTAGACCAGGTTTCTCAAAGCCCTCTTTACATACTAGGAGGCTGCTAAAAAGTCTCCCTGGGGACTTTTTTCCCTAGGCTGAGCTACCCAGCTCTCTCAATCTGTCTTCATAGAAGTTCTGCAGAGCTCTGATCCTATTTGTGGCCCTCCTCTGGGCTTGCTCCAGCAAGTCCCTGTCCTTTTTATACTGAGGGCCTCAGACTTGGATGCAGTATCCCAGGTGGGGTCTATGAAGGCAGACCCCACCTGGGATACTGCATCCAAGTAATGCAGTATTACTTGGATAATAAGTAATTATTATTACTTATAATAATAATTATTATATAGTACAGGGGGAGAATCACCTCCCTCCACCTGCTGGTCACATTTCTTTTGCAGTAGCCCATGATGTGATTGCTTTTTGGGCTGCAAGTGTACATTGCCTGCTCATGTTGACCTCTTTGTGCACAACCACACTCAGGCCTTCCACATAAAGACTGCCCTTAGTCAATTCTCTGCCCACACAGTATTTGTGCTTGGGATTGCCCTGACCCACATCCAGGACACATAAAAATTTTGTACATGAACACAAAGAAGTATGAGCTAAATATTGTATATTTATATCATATATGTATATGTGATTGACATTTCTTCTGTCCTGCCCAATAAAATTTATTTTGACTGTATATTCTGCACAATAGTTAAGTGCTCAAGATGTAGAATAGAGCAAAAACTTTGAAAAGATACATATAATGTTTCATTTAATTTTTACATGAAGGATTATAATTCAATATAAGAAATATAAATCTAATTATTTAGAAAGAGTCTTCGAAAAATGAATTGTAATCTTTTTTCTGCCATTGACATACCATTTGTATTTAAATAAGAATGAGAAAAAAACCTAGGAGCTACACTACTATTTAATATTTTGCAAAGGATTAGGGATGAAATGTCAATTACCATAAATATAGTAGAAGGTTGCTGCTGTCTGGAAGAAAACCTTCTGTATGACACAAGAATTTGCTTTCAAGCATAAGTATAGATAAACTGTCTTCCTTGTAATATTTTTTTATGTTTCCTTGCAATATTATTGAACTGAAGCAAGCCACCCAATTAGCCGGTTTATTCACCTATGAGGCAGCTAACTAGCATTCTTTTTTTTAAAAATTGCATTTGTCTTTGTGCTGCAGCTCCAGTCACAAATTAACAAATCTTTCTCTGGATCTCCCACGAAGCCTTCAAAAGTAACTGATGAATTACCAAAGAGAATAGTACAGCCTTGGACTCTCCAAGCAGATATCTGCAGTATGAACCTTCATATACGAAGTGGAATTAATGGCCAGGATGGAGAAGCAGCCTTTATCATTATTCATGTCAGAAATTTAAATAGTAAGTCCTTGACACTTTTCTTCAGATCACAGTACTGCCTCAAAATCTAGCCAAAGATAAGGAGGGACATCAGCAGAGTAGCACACAGCTGTGATTCTGGTGAAGCAGCTGGAAAACTAGAAGCACTGTGGAACCTTTGGAAGATTATTGTGCTTGTTGCAAAATGTGGCAGAATTTAATGTCTGCCCAGGACAAGATGGAACCGAACAAGTATCAGAGTTGTTCTATTTTTTGTCTAAACAAGTATAAGTTTTTTTAATAGGAGAAAGAATAGTTTGGTAACAACAGCTTTCTTGCCTTTTCAGAAGTTCATTAAGTAAATTATTTTAGTTTTCAACTAATTCAGTAAAGCATCAGAAAAAAAAATCACACAAATCCCCCCTCCAAAAAATAAAACAAAAAAACAACCAAACAAAAACAAGCAAACAAACAAAAAGACATCAACCAAAAAAACCACCACCAATGAACCACAAAAGAAATCCACTATTTCAGAACACAAGATTTAAGGAACGTAATCAAAGTACAAAATATATATGATAATGACTTTTTTTTGCCTAATTACAAACCAGGAAGCTGCATTTAGTTCAGACTTTCAACACAAAATCACTTCCCTTTTTAGAGTGTACATATATTTATTGAAAATGAATTTGTGCCCATTTTCAAGGTCACCCACATATACTGTCCATATGTGAAAAAATGCTGACTTTTTAACAGTCTTTTTGTGACAGGACAAAGAGAAATGATGTTAAACCGAAGGAGGGTCAGTTCTGAGCAGATATAAGAAAGAAGTTTTTACAATGATGTTGGTGAAAACAAAGGAGCATATTGCCCAGAGAGGTACTTGGTGCCGCATCCCTGGAAATATTCAAGGTCAGATTGGACAAGGCTCTGAGCAACCTTATCTTGTTGAAGATGTCTCTGCTTTTTTTAGGTGGAGGTTGGACCAGGGGATCCTTAAAGGTCCTTTTCAGGCCAAACTGTTCCATGGTTCTATGATCCTATGGGGAAACTATACACAATTCTCCTATATGCAAAGAACTTCAGAAGCATGGTAATTAAATTCTCATTTCCTAAATAGTAATGTTGAGTATTTTCAACTGGAATAAAAGTTTCAAACAGTTCTTGGGGAGACAAGGGCAGGAAAGGAAACTAAGAAGAAATGGAACACCTTTATTTTTTCATCAAAATCTTTTAATCTTATTCTGTGAAAGCAATTCCTGAAGGAATTTTCCTGTAGACTTCAATAAAAATCACACTGAACAGGCAATCACTAAGAGGTGAATATCAAAGAAAAGACAGCAAACAATCAGTTCTAGTGTTTTTATTCAAAAACTCACTTTATTTTTATCCTAAGTTTCTTTTTAAATTAGGCTGAACAGTTCTAGGACCAATTTGTAAAAGCAATTTAAGATATGAGCCTTAGTGTGGGGTTCCTTTCATGAATCTCCCCTTTCACTTGCTACATAAATATCTTGAACTGAACATATGAACATTAAATCACTAAAAGATTAATTCCCTTATTTGGTAGTTCTTGATTTCTTTACTGACCTGTAACAATAAAAATAAGTAAAACAGATATGTAGTGTTAGACATAGTCCCTTATAATTTTCTGCATAGCTTCACGGTGATATAATGAAGAATTTTATTTATTTATTCTGAAAAGCTGAATTAAGGTTTTCTCAGCTGATTGTTAACAGAAACAATGAATACCATTCCACTATTGTTGTTCTCAAATGTGTATTTGAAGATGCTGGATCCAAAGAAAACTTTCAAAAGACAAAGATACACCAGGGTGAAATGGACTTCAGTTTCTTCTCCAAAATAAAGGTGTACACAATATTTTACTTGTGACCAGTATTGATTTTCTCTGATGCGTGACGTCATCTATCAAATATTTTTGTGGGAAAAAAAAATAAGGTCATGCTTTATTACTAGCTGAAAAGCATGGAAAACATATCTGATAATCTCCCATTAACAGAAAACACTATTTCTTTCATCAGTCAAGTCAGAAAGTAGATCTGTTTTGTACCATTTGGTACCTGTTTGTTCCATTTGGTTTTACATAAAATCTGAGGGAAAATAGATAAACGTCTTTTATATTAGGTTTTCTTTACTTCTTTGATATAAGTGAGGCTTAATACAGAGAGGTTCTTTAAATATAAATTACTGAGCTACAGGTGAAAAGTAAGTAAACTTAGTTTTCATGTCTTTGTATTTTTACATACTGAATAGCAGCATTGTTTTTGAGAATAGAGGAATAATAATGGATTTCATGGTGAAGGAGCATTTAAAAGAAATACTTAAATCATGAGGAAGTAGAAGTTCACTTTTATGGAGAAAATGTAATACTGAAAGAAAAAGGAAGCTTATAAACATAAAAACTGATAAAATTACAAACATTTTAAAATAATATAAAGGAAGTGATTACACACATAATGCTGACTAAACTATTATAAAGCTCTTAGATTTCAAATGGTATAAATGGGGTAGAAAAAATGCATTGCAGAGGTAATTTCTAGCCTCTGTTGCTTCAAATGATCTTCTGTATTTCTGAGACAAACTAAATACTGATGTGTTTCTATCTCTATCAACAAGTATCTTAAGATTCAAACAGATGTTCCTGGGTTTTTTTGCCCATTGGTGCCAATACTCATTATAACTTTGCCCAGAGGAGTAAGAGAACTAATAGAGTATATCTGTAGCATTAACTTGCTGAGAAATGGTCCATCTATGCTAGAGATTTGCTTCAGAGAACACACTTATATTCAGATTTTTTCCCCATGGTGCTCATCATAGATATCCCAAATACCTATGAGTCACTGAGGAGTATAGATGGGATAAAACACGTAATGCACTGGTTTGCATTGTAGATAATTTCCCAAAGACACAAAGCAAATCTAAAGGAGTTTATATGCATACATTTTTAATTACAAATTTTTACAGCTTAAACATATTGGATTGCAAGCAAATCAAGGTTCACTTACTCCCCTATGAGCCATCATAATCAAGGAGTAAAATCTTCTTTTTTTCCCCACACACATTAAATGAATACAATAAAAAGTTCTTATTCCAATGATAAAAAGTATTTTTATTGCTCTACATTGTTAAAAGTACTCACTCTACAAAAAAAAAAAAGTAACTTGATTTTCAGCAGTAAATGGATGAAGAGGGATGTCACAGATCAGTGATTAAGTTGGAAAATTCAGAGAAATATACAAGTTTAGGAAGAATTACAGTGAAATTGTACACAGGATCCATGGTAAAACTCATAAAAATAAAATATTTGTGTTTGCAGCCTGTGGTATTTGGAGGGTACACATTTTCTTCTGTATTTTCTTTTGCCTAATATGTGCTGTGATTTAGTTTTGACCTGTAAGAGCCTGCACAGTTTTGGAGGGTTTCTATAAGTGTGAGGGGAGAAGTTGTTTGTTTTTGTAAATTTCACTAGCAAAAGATTGAGGTAGTTCTATTTTTTAAACATTTTGTTTTAAACAAAATAACACACATCGTCTTTGTGTTTTTTAAAATCACTCTTTAAGTTCTATTCATGGATTATAGATTTCTGTCAGTTCTCAGATAAAATATCCCATATAACTCATGGATAGCAAATTCATTCTCTTACAGGTTTTGTATATCTCCTGTATATATGCTACTTAGAATGCTTTCACACAAACAATAAACCAAATGCATAATTTGCCAAAAATATGTAGGGTATCTTCAAGGCAAGTTTATTGAAGTGCATCTGCATCAGACTCTTTCCATATGCTACATGGAGTTGCATTCTTTGCATGCCCAGGGTTTCTTGATGTTTGGAAACTTTAAACATCCTCTGAGCAGATGGGTAAATGTTCCAAAATTCAAGGTTAAAGGATACCACAAATTCAACCTACATGCAAATTCCAAGAGGCCAGTGACGGTTTTAGAGAAATCTGAATACATTCATGGCATTTGATTTATGAAAATGCTTCATGCATAAAAGCTTTTATTAGTATAAGCTTTAAGAACTCTTAGTTTTTAAGGAATAAGTGACCTGTATACATACAGGTGAGATGGAACTTTGATTGATAATTGTGTATAGTGCCATGACCAAACATTATTTTGCAGAAAACATTCTCCTTCTTCAATTCTTAGAAAACCCTTTGTCTTTCATGATACATCTCTGGAAATTTACATGTCATAGGCAAATCTCTAGCTCAGAGTTCTAATAAGATTGTATATGTGGTTAAAAGTATGGGACATCTTCCTGAATATTTTAGAAAAGACTATTCTATTTTCCTGTCCATAAGATCATTTCTATTTATAAGCAGCCCAGGATTCCTTTTGGAGGAGACCTAGTATGATGGAGATCTGTTATAATTTTAATAATTTCTCAGAGAATAGAAGTATATAGGATATTAATTATATTCTTGTAAAAAATTAAAATATATTAAGGATTCTGTCCTTGTCCTTACAAATAAACAATTAAATAGAAAAAGAGCCTCTGAAAAATTGAGGGACTTTCTCTTTTTTGTGCTATTTCATTTTTACCAGAAGACTTAAATAGTGCAAGTTTGGTTAGATGTAAATGGATATCCAGGAAATTACCCAAATAATCAAAGTCCAGGCTTTAATACTTTAAGCTTTTCCAAACTATTGTCTAACACTAACTGTGAAACTGATCTGGTGCCTGATGTTACTGAGTTGTTACTTTCCAGTTCCCTTCTTTATTTTTAGGACTTAAAACCTTTTCACTTAAATATTTACTTTTAAGATTCTTAGAGTCACTAATAATGTGTATCCATGCAGAATCATCTCTTTTAGTAATTTCTGTTCTTGTTCTGTTGAAGCCTATGCACATTTCCAAAGCTTCTATCTCAGTTCCGCAAAGTTCTCCGTAAACCTAAACCAAGGTCACACTGCAGTTTTACATCTAACAATGCCTCGAGAGATGTCTCAGAGACAGCTGAGAGACACCTGGTGTTATGCCAGCAGACAGAGAGAATTGGATTCCCCAAATGCCATACATCAAAATACTGCCATATGAAAAGATCATGCATCCAGACAGCTTGGGAGCAGCGTGCCCTTCATGAGGAAATTGTAATAATTCACATGAGTCACACGATTAACTTACACACTTTTAAGTTATAACAATCAGGCACGTACTTTAGCAGGTACTAAAACCTTAGGTGTGGTCTGTATTTGGTTCTGAACAAAACTGCATTTTCTGAGTGTCAGAACATTATTCCAAGGTAGCAAACTCCAAGAGCAAAACCCGCAAAAAACCCTCCTGCTTTCTAGGCATTGTTGATCACCACTGCCATGCACTATTGACAACAACTGCAATATTGGTAGAATTGCTCATGTTGAACTAATTTTAAACCAAGAAAAGTCTGGCATGGTCAATCTCCAGAGATGAAAACCTTGTTTCTCTCTAACCCTTCTCCCATTCTTCAAGGAAACTGACATATTACTGCAGTATTAGCTAGTAACATATACCTCTAAAGGAAATATAATACTAAAAGAAGCAGAAGAGCATGATTGTCATATTAAGCAGGTCCGACTAGTGTCAGGAGGAGCTATTTCTTTGAGTAAACTGGCTATTTTAATCTGAACTTTCTGTATCATGTGGTGTGTCATGTTGTTTCTTAGCCTATCCACCATCTGTGACTGAATTACTTGCACGGAATATTTTGTCCTTGAGAGAGGGAGGTTGGAGCAGTATCTATGGTTTGAAAACTCCAAGGACAGCAGGAAACAAAGCAGGTTTTTTTTTCTTTTCTTTTTTTTTAACAGCTGAAATCCATCAGCCAGTAACATCAGGGATTCTGAGTAAAAACTGTTTTAAGCTCTAAGCACGTGACTGACAACCATGGAGAAAGACTTGGAGTGCCTACAACAAACAAGGCACTTTAGAAAGAAGTGCTATTCTTTTCCTGCTCTCTTTCCTCTGAAGCCTAGCCTGGCTTTTACAAATAGGGGCCTATGCTGGGAGCGAATAATAATCATTCCACATCCAAGGCAAGGGTAAATCCTCAGAGGATCTAAGGAACATATGTGAAAGCAATTGCTGTGACTCCTTTTGAAAGGTTACAGAACGCATTCCCCTAACACCCTGTCATTCTCTGTTCTGCTGACTAACATAGAAACAAGTGTGGGACTCAGTTGCTCCCTTCCATGCCCACTCCTCACACTCTGCCTTATGCTTTCCACCCTTTCTGAGCACATCAAAGCCTTGGAGTTTGTGACAGCACTTTGCTCTAGGCAATGGCTGCTAGCAGGCTCTCTCCTGTGCTCATGTCTTGGTAGGACTGTATATTTAGTATCTTTACTCTGTGCAAAAAATCCTCAAATTAAATATGTGTGTAAAAATATTTGTTATGTTGAGAAATATATCAGTTTAACAACACAGAAAACATTTTTCTGATTTGTCACTGTAAATTTTGAGCAAGGAGTAAGTTGTTTGTCTCCACCTACTTTACTAAAATAAAATTATATCACAAGATGTCATAATGTCTGTTATTCTAGGAAAAATTCCATTCCATAAATTTAATGACTGAGTTTTTTCTTTGCTGTTTTGAGCCAGTAGGCTGTTAAATGCAGTGAAAAAACTGCACAAATCACTCAGGAACTTCTTATGTTTTTAGCAACTTGAACCTACAAAAATGTTCATTGGTGAGCCTTTTTAGTTAGCTCTTCTTGGAAAAAAAATGAACTTTGTTAGTGAATGTGAAAAAATAGTGGAAAATGTCTTTTTGACTGGAGCGATAGTCTCCTAGAAGATTGCTGGAATTTAAGGAGACTGAAAAAGCAATTTTAGATGACAAAAAAATAGTCATAAAACTATTCAGTTTAAAACTTCTGCAAATTTTCAAATGAAATGATTTTTTTTTAATCTTCAATTAAAAAATCACTCTGTTTTTTTCTAGTTTTGTCTGAGATCTACTTCATTTAAAGCACAGGATTGCAATAACAATACGGAATACAACAAGAGGTAAAATAGTTGACCAAATACTAACTTTAAAGTTTCAATATTTTCATTCTGAAAGAGAACACGAAAATTAAGGTATGTGCAGAATTTTGGAATTAAAAAAAAAAAAGAAACAAAGAGGTAAAGTTTCTGAGCATCCTAATTACAGGAAGGCAGGTATGTAAGTTATATTGAAACAGAAGGAAAGTGTTATTCAAGGCACTTTGTGCAGTCTCAGATTTCAAAGTAGTATTCACTATTCGGTTTTGCATCTGGCCATCTCTTTGGTACCTGACCTTGGGCCTCCAAAACCAGAGTTTTGAAAGTCACTCAGAGATGAAAATGTAAGGCAAATAGATAGATAAGGCAAATATAGAAATAATTCTTTTGTGCTCACTAACACTTTTAAACAAGACTTATTTAGAATCAGCTTACTGTTTTCTTATTTACACTTCTTAACCTTGTGTTTTTCTTTCATATTCATAAAACATGATTTTAGGCATATCATTGTGGTATGATGTTCTTTTCACAAATGTCATGACATTTGTCCTCCAGGCTGATTTCTATTCACTTCCCTCATTAACATTCCTGCTTGGAGGCTGTCCATGCTCTTCTCCTTATTCCTGTGCCAATTCATGACACCTGGCCACAGTAACCTTTCAAATGGTTTAGGATGTGGAATTCCCTAGGTTTAGGATAATTTCAATATGTAGTTAAAGTTATGTATGTTTGGACAGATGCCCAGGTGTTTTTGAGGCTCCATTCTCATTTATAATTTAAAAATACTGAACTGCTTTTACCAAATAAGATAATATTTATTCAGATTTGATTCTTCAAGACACGTAGACACAGTTTTGCAGAGGGAGACACACAGGCAGAGATACAAGAGAGTTGTCAAGGTAGGAGGGACACCAGAGAAGGAGAAACATTGAGGAACAGCAAAATGGGTACCCAGATCAGGGTAGGAGGAAAAGCAGCCACCCCAGAACAGACAGTGAGGAGGCTGAGGAGGAAGTCTGACTGCAAAGGGACTGCAGCTGATGGAGGAATCCACATCACAGCAACAGAGCAGAACCTGCACTGAGCTCTAACTCCTGCACTGCCCTTCACCAAAGCGACTGGATATAACATGGGACACCAGGAATTAGGGAGGAAAGGTGTTTTTCAGATATATGTTTACTTGATTCTTATTTATTTTTCAGAATTGGAAACGAAAAGAATTGCTAATGGGCAATTAATTAAATTATTGAAGTTCCCTTCTTGAAATACATTTTTGTCTCAGGATGGGTCTTCAGCCCTTTTGAAATAAAATGTGTAAAACTTTAGAAACTGATGTAATGCTTTCCTTTCTGTAGTTTTTTGTTTGTTTTTATGTTTGTTAGGATCTTTTTAGGAATAATGGTAAGATCCAATTTATTACCAATTATACAAATAATATAGTGATGAATTTGGAACAAATTGTTAAAATGCATAAAAATAGGATCACTAGATCATTATGTTAGATCATTTATGTAATTGACACAAATGGATTTACTGGCCTTATCCATAATTAAACATGATTTTCATTTTTCAGCAAATTACATTTTTAATGTGTAATACCCTCTCTGTCTTTATCTCATGGCCAGCATTTATTTCTACAAATTATAAACCTCCTCTTTCAATGTGTGAATTATTTTTGAGTACGTAAAAATAAATCAGTAATGAATTAACAAGATTTTTAAAATTAGACATTCTCAAAGATATTAAAATGTTCTGTTGGTTGGAGTGTACTTTCACACTTTGTAGCAACATGATAGACTCCCCAAACTTGTTGGCCAAAACAAAGAACTTGTTGACTTGAAAAGAAAGCAGATTCTTCTTAATCTAACTAGTATTTATCATATATTTACTCTAATCCCCTGTATTTATCCCATAAGCTCAGGCTTTCAGATAACTTTTCTGGGTTTGTTTTTTTTTCTTAATGGGCTTGACCTTTTCCTTCCTTTATCTGGTTACTTTCAGAATTTTTTAAAATACAGCCTTACCTTTGTATTTCTGGATATGTAAACCTCCTATGTACCACTATATTCATATCTACTGATTAATCCAAAGTTCTAACCCAAAGACATCATTTTATATGTGTTTTCTGAGACAAAAATAAAAGCTATCAACAGATTATAAAAATAACATCTGCTCTGCTCGACACTGATAAATAAGAGGTGCTTCATGTGAATAAGACTTATGATAAATGTTTTCAGATAGGGGTCAAGGAATCCCTTTATTAAAGGCAGTAAAGCAGAATGATGCCTGGCAAATGCCCCTTAAGGTCAGTGGAACTACAGCCTAGTTAGCCAAGAGCATATTTCAACCCCAAATTTACTGTGACCTGCTGAAGATTTCTTGCTGCAGTTAATTTTGTATTTAATGTCTGGATTTGATTTATATACAGACTGTTGTAGAGTTCTCTAACAAAATACTTTATGTTCTTCTTAAGAGTAATTAGAGGTGAACATCTGTGCCCCACATAAATTATGTCATTATGAAATTAAGTTTCAGAAGCTCATAAAGAGATATGGTAGTGGCAACAGCTTTCTTAATCATAACAATATGGTGACCCAGATATCTGACAAGCTGGAGTTGTTTACCTTTCTTCTTCTTTGCCTGTGTGTCAAACAACACGTAAGGAAGTATATACAGAAATATGACAAACTATAAATTATAGACAAAATAAACCTATATTTTCATAGTATTGTTGTATAAGGTGAATGTAGTAACTAATATACAAGGTGTTAGGAAAACCAGACTACCTGTGTGGGTCTACATGCATAAAAGAGCATGATTTGAGAGTTTGAGTATAATTGAAAAATTAGATATTTATCTTCTTTATTTAATCAGAGGAATCAAGGCTAGGATATATTTGTCCTATTCAGCTTTGTAGTTTGACAAAACAAAAATTCAGTAGTCATTTATTGCTGTTTCTCATTATCATAGAATGGCTGGACATGTGAAGTATGAAACTTAAGATGAAATATCCATCTGTATCACTTTAGCTCAAGCTGATTATAGAATGTTCTGCTTCTGGGAGCCATCTGATTTAGACAATACATGATAAAGAGAGAGAAATCTGTCACAAGACTGCAGTTTTTGAGACAGAGAAATAAAGATAACAGTGGAGCAAAGTTAAGGTAAAAAATCCTGGTGACAATATGTTCCTTTCAAAAGAAGTTTGTTTGCAAATTTCTGCATATAAATTGTCACGTTTATCACCAGTTTTCGACCTTTGTGACTTTCATTGGTAAGTCTTTTCAATAGCAACTGTGCCTATTCATAATATTATCATATAATAATTCAACATTTTTTTGTGTCACATGCACATTTTGCCTTTTTTTGGTTTGGTTGCTTTTTTCTGAGGTATCAGTTATTTACAATCAGTGCTTCACAAATTCAGATAATATTATCTGTTCCACGGAAGGATAAGTGAAATAGTCACAAATATTTCATGTGGTCCCACACTGATTTCAGACAGGGATATAAGCTAGCTGTCTTTTGCTAAGGCTGACTACTGATTCTCTGAGACAACAGGGTTTAATACTTCGGCATTGAGCAGTGTAATGATTTGCATCTACAAAACATGTCTAGAACTCTACCTTTTAAAAACAGGATTTTATATTATACAGTTCAGAGAGAAGACAGTGCAAAAAAATCAAGCCCAACATTTTAGACTGACAAGGTCTTGAATATTGTTCCTAGCTTTAACTCTTGCTGTACTAAGAATCTTACAAAGTTAGAAGGGTACATGCCAGAGTTTTTGACAAAGCTGCACTATCTTGATGATTATTGGAGATCTTCCAAACCAATGTGTAACCTATGTAAAAAGAAACTAGTTCATTGAAAACTCACAGCAAAACATATTACTGTAGGTGAATGAGAGTTCTCGCAATTACCATAAGAAGGTCTAGTGTTTTGTCACACTGCTGTGCTCCACTGGGAAACATTATTACTATAGAAGATACAAAATAAAGCCAGTTGTATTAAGTCAGTATATTTGCAGTACCCTTAAAGATGTGGCATAAAATGTATTCTAAATTGAGCTACATTGTGTATGTACTGATGGAGTATGGGAATCTCTAAACAAGAAAAATCAAACCTGAAGAAGAACGAGTTCTGCTTTTGTGAATACGATGCTATCATTGTGCTGTAAGCAGATACAAAGCCTTTCTTCTTGTTGCAGATGAAGGAGCAAACATTGTAGCCTGTTGACTGCAAATGATTAAACAACAGAGCCATTTCTCTAAAAGCTCTTAAATAAAATAAAATATTGTCAAATAGCAAAAAACCCCAAAACATCTGCAATTTGCCTAGAAATTATTGCCACATTACTAGGGGGATAAAGTAGAGTTTTCTTTAGGCACAGCATGGTCCAACAGAAAATTTTGCTTCCTGTGCACGGGCTCTAAAATTGTCTTCAAAGAAAAACTGAGATACAAGTAAAGAAATTTCTATGAGCTGTCACAAAATTCCACTCTGCAGACTGTATAAGCACTCAGAATAGAGATGCACAATTTGGTCCCAAAGCTGAGAGAATCAAATTAGTAGTGTGTAGGGCTATGCCATATGTGCAGCAAAAAACAGGTAAGACTTGCAATTTGATAAAGGCTCTTTTAGGAAGGGCTGGATAAGAAGACTAGAAAGGGGAGTTTCCCTTTATGTGAGACAGCAACTGAGCGGATGGAATGAATACATGGAGCCCTGCCTGGAGTAGAAGGCAAATAATAACTTTGAAAAAGATGTTAAGGTATTTAATATAGGAACAACTTTTTCAGGGGCTAAGTAGATTTGTTTTTCCTATTTTTTTTCAGTTGTTATCTATTTTATTTTGCTCAAATAAATTAATAGTCAAATGATGAATATTGTCAACACTATATACCTTCATCAGTCACAAATACTCAACACATATGAATAAGATATATTTTTACTGTTTTAAAATTATTGAGACATAATCTTACTTCTTGCATTATGGAATTATTGGGTTCAGTGCTAAAGTCAACATTTTGCAAAGTTTGACCACTAAAATTTTGCCTGCAGTTCAAACCTACAAATTTTAATTGTAGAGTTTGTTGGCTTTTCTTTATCATCTCTAACAACTGATCATCTTTGTTTCTTAGATGCTATGAAAGCCTTTTCTAGTCCTATCAAGTTTTACTCTCTCTTTGAATGGACCTTGCTATCCTAGTTTTTCTTAAGAGTTTTCCAAAATATTATCATTTTAGCTGTGCCTTCTGAGTTTTTTAAAGTTTGACCGTTTTTTGTAAGTTAAAATGTGATATGAAAAATTAAAACAATTTGAAGAGTTTATTTTTGCATGCATAAACATGCAAATATTGAATTATAATAATAAAATCAATTATTTGCACTTAAACCAGCATTACATTTCAGTGAGTAACAACTGAAAAAGAAAGTATCACTAGCTCCACTTAGTTCCACATAGCATAAAAAAAAGGCATTTTAAATTTTTCTTTAGATAAAATATATATAAAATTACCTGTTGTATTCCTGTTTCTACTTGTAATGATTTTAGAGTGAGAACAGATTTAACATACATCTATGCTTAAAAACACCAATCTCATGCTTTGTATTGTGGATAATTTCTCTGCAGTTAAACTTTTTTAGTACTTCTGACAGGTAATGACTACCTGTCCTGTTATCTTTACTTGAATGAATGGAAAATTATATAGCATCAAAATACATATCTATATGCAAAGTTTTGACATTCTAGTAGAAGTATTTAAGCATATTTCTAGTTATTATAGTATTAGCCCATATAAGATTTCAACTGAACATAAACAATTTATATGGGCATCTGCAGATTGGATAAATGGCAACCTCTTCACATAAAAGTGTTTCTTTTTAAATATGGTATCCAATTCAGCTGGTTTTTTGACTCTTACTGCTGACTTGATTGAGCATCAAATGGCACAGCATCCCCTTGTCATGATCTTGTGTATGCAAAATGGCTAGCCTAGAAAGAGACTGTGTTGTAATTTCCTGGTCAGTGCAAAATTAAAAGTCCTGTTTATAATTTGATAATTAGATAAAACACAGAAACATTTGAAATAAAAATATACAAAAGTTTAGTGATAATAGGGAAGAAAACTACTCCTGAAGAATTACTAGTGACTGAAACACCATTTGGTAGCACAGTGAGGAATTATCTGCACACATATTGATAACATAATCTTCTGTCTTTTTGTCCCTGTTTGTTTGACAGGATACATCACATATGTAAAGAAATTATACTTTTTTGTTTGTTTGTTTCAAATATTTGCATGGATAGTATCTATGATATCTCTCAAGGTGATCTGTTATCTGTCTTCATTAAGATAGCATCAACTGGTAATCAAGGTTTTATCTTCATTAAGATTTCTGACCTCATTCTTCAAGAGAAACTTTTGAGTATATAACAAGTTTCCATGGACTTACCACATGGGAATTATGTCAGAATTTATATCATAATCTAACTGTATTTTTTATGAAATTGATAAGCACATTTGTGCTTGTGGTGGAAATAACAAGTATGAATAAAATATTCAATATCTTCCACAACAAATAATCGGCAATTCCTTTACATAGGCATACCAAGTATTTAGATAGTTGAAGAAGTCTTGTATTGATCACAAAAAACCTGTTTGTTCAGCAAAATTTTCTTATTGATTTTTTGCAGTGCATTCTGAGAAATCACCTGGTCATTAATTTTAGCAGTATGACTAGAAAATGTAGTTTTCTTATATTCTACACTGCCTAATGCTATGGGACTCTAGTACAGTGTGCCTTCTTTTACCAAGGCCATGAGATAGCATTGTAAAATTAATTTATTATTGAGGACTCAAAAGAGGACCTCCTCACAGGCGGTCAGGTGGTAGCAGCTAACACTATGATCTGAATTAAGAATTTACAGAATGATATGAAAGTCGGGGTCACAATTTTATTTACACTTGAATATAGTACACATCTGGACAGAAATCTTAGTTAATAAAAAGTAAAGCAACAGAAGTGACAAGTGAAGCAGGTCTGTGAAAAGATACTTGAATAAAAACTCTAGGAAATAGGGGGGTTTTATGTTGTTTTTTTTTTTTTCAGCAACTGATATTTGTATGCTGAATTGTTAATGTGAATAAATTGAGCAAAAGTCACTAGGAGTAGAAGTGATATCATTAAATGAGATAATTGTACCAGAGCTAGTCACAGAATCTCCGAAAGGCTTGTGTTGAAAGGGGCCTTAAGGATCATCTAGTTCCAGCACCTGTGCCATAGGCAGGGACACCTTCCACTAGACCAGATCACACAGTCTCCCATTCAACTTGGCCTCAAACAGTTTCAGGGATGAGACATTTACAACTTCACTAGGCAACCTGTTCCAGTACCTCACCACCCTCACAGTAAAGAATTTCCTTTTAACATCACATCTAGATCAGCCCTCTTTCAGTTTCAAACCATTGCTTCTTGTCCTGTCACTATCTGCCTGCAGAAATAGTCTGTCTGTCTCCTTTATGAACTCCTGTAAGATACTGGAAGGCCACAATAGAGCTTCCCAGAGCAGCTTTGTATTAATTTTTTCAGAACAAGGATGTTCTGCAGAATGTTTATTTTGCTGTCACTATTTCTGTTTGAATGTAAGTAAAACTTTTTGCAATATGTGAATATTAGGCAAACAGTTTCCTAAGGTTAAATCACCAAAAAATATTTTACATTCAAATTAATTGCAAAATAATAATTGGATGCAAATGCAAGACAATGTTTTTTACCTGCTGTGCCACCCCCAAAGGTAAGCATTTCTTTCAGTCATTCCGTGTTTTGTTATATTTGTTATTTTATTATCTCTGAAAGTTAACTATCGACTTTTGTTTATGCAAAATGCAAATCCATTTTAGAAAATTTGATCATCCTCTAGATATCTTGATATTCATCACAGTCAGTATCAGTTTTAAGAACATAAGCATTGAACAGAAACAATGTCTCAGTTTTACCAATATGATGTAGAAATTCAGTATATATTGTCTCTTAGGTAATGTTACAAAATTGGAAATTTTTGTCCGTAAATTCAAACCTGTTACTATCCATAAAATGCACACAGCAGAGATTTTACATTAGAGAACATAATTCAACTTCTGTGGAAATATATTTTAAGTGTTTTTCATACATATATGTTAAATCCATCCCCAATCTGCTATAATTGGCAAATAGGATGAGAGATCCCCAAAAATGAATAACCATAACTAACTAGCTAAGAAGCACAGCTCACTTTCCCTGTTATCGATGTCACTATCAGCTCTCTGCACATGGAGACTATTATTGCAACTGTCATAAAATTAAATGAAATCTATCCAACAACATCTGGCTCTTCAGAAGAAAATATGAATAATTTCACCAGCTTTCCCCATCTCTGCCTGCTTATTCTAATTATGATGTAATGGAGGACATTACAGTCTGTGGACTTGGTGATTAACCCAGGGCAGATGAGAAATAGGCATAGTGAGATGAGCAAGGAACATAGATCAGCTCAATCAATTATCTTTTTTCTCAAGGCTCTTAAATACAGCAGTGACCTTGTGATGGGAAACAGTAAGTTACACTTGAACCCATTTAGGAGGTCAGACATTTCACAATACATTACAGGAGCTAAATTCTTTTTTTTCATTTCAGTTACACAAAAAGGAGTATTAGGTATGAGTATAAAATGTACAAAGTATATATGTATATGTGTGTGTGTGTATATATATCTATATAGCTATCTATCTATATATATACATATACACAAACTTTGCCGGCCTTTATGTTTCTAATACAGTGATAAGCCTTTAGCTGGTTCATTTTCTCTTTTTATTAATTAGCCCACATAGCATTTCTTCCCTTATTTGGTTCCTGTTCTGATTAAAAATCTGTCTGCAGCTATTGAAGTAATATGGAAAATAATATGACAATACAATGATTAGGAGAAGAAAACCAAAAAACCTTCAAATGTTATTTCCAGTCTTCACATATAAGTGTGGACACATCAACAAAATCACATTCTTAAAGTATAGTCACTTGTATTGCCTGGTGTTTTAAAGACTGTGGAGCTCATTTAATTCAGATTGCAGGCACATCCAGTTCCTTGCCTGAAAAGTTATTACTATAGAGCAATTGGACTAATGATCCTAGATTTATTCTGGTAGCATTCTATGCTGCCTACACTAAATGAAGCAATTCGGTGCAGCCAGACACTAATCCACAGTGTCGTATTTGGCATCATTAGTCGAAACTTTGTGATCAAAGCAGTTGTAATAGAATGGGGAGTCTACACACTAACATAGTTTCCTACACCGCTTAGTTGAAAGACAAAGTAAGAAACATCCATCACAATAAAGACAAAGAGTAAACAAGGAGAATAAATCCAGCTCATTAAAATGAATGATTTTAAGGGAAGCTGGAAGAGTTTCACAAAGGAAGTGAAAGTGCCAGTTGTGATTGTCAGTGAATATTTGGGGAGAAAAAACAAACCCTCAAATGTTTTTACCACGAACAGGGCTCTTTCTGCTACTTCAAGACAATGTAACCTTTCAGTCGAATTATTAGATGGAAATAAATGTCATAGAACTTAGCAATTTTGCAGTGCCAGATGCTGCTGCAACAAGTATTGTTAGTTTAGATATTGAATTATGACTTGAAAAGTATCAATGATGGAACTTGCTTTCATTTACTTATTTATTGACTTGATTTTTCTGTCACTCATATGGGAAGGTAGCCTTTACTGGAACCAAAATTTTCTCCTCAGGTTTTGGTGGGAATTCAATAAGCATTGAAGTCATGTTTTTTATTTGCTCCTGTATGTTATGAGGTGGATTGCTACGTCCATTACAAACAGGCTAGATTCAGAAAGAGACTCTATTACCTGCAAGTGAGGAACTACCACAACAATGTTTTGAACTCTTGGCAAGGAATCCAATATCAGTAGGTCATGAATTTCAAAGTTTAAAAATATTATTTAACAAGCCCCCTGTACTGGTTTAGGGCAAATTTGGGAGGAAACTCCAAAAGTGGTCCCTCTAGAAAGCAGATTCATGTGGCCTCTCCCCCTACTGGTTCAGGAAAAGATTTCTTTGTTTTTTCAGTTCTTCCCATCTCTGCAAGAAAAAATAAGTTTCACAAAAGATAATATGAAAGTTTAGTTGGGAAAGACACAGCTTGGGTTGTGGAGAAGCTCTTACATTTGTATTGGATTGTCAATATGTTTTTTCTGTTCTGTGATCACAAGTTTTTCTTCTGTCTCATTTTTAAGTGAAAAGTCCTGCTGTTTACTTCCCACATATAGCAAGTGTTATGTCCCCCTAGGCTATAATATTAAACATTCTGACACATACTTGTTTCAGTTCCCTGGATGGTGCTTTAGACTGAAATGGGTTTACTGGGTTTCCTCCAAGCTTCAGTAAAATAATGTCTTTGAGTATTTTCCACATGTTGTTTAATTAACATCTAAATTTTTTAAAGAACATGTAGGAGTTCAAAACTGTATGTTTTTTATGGAAAACAATAAAACATTGTTTAAGATTTAATGAAATAGTATCATCAGTGTCAACACTTCTCTTACTAAATGAACTTTGCTATTTATTCTGCTGAAGAAGCTAGTATATTAATAAAGCATTAACAAAGATCTTTTCAGTAGTGGCCAAGTTCTTCAAAAAAATTGAAAGTGTATTTGTTTAATTTTAGGTTTTTTTTGTTTTTAATATTGTATTATGTTATCAATGCAAGGAGCATGAGTTGAATCTACCAAGAACAAAAGCTTTGAAAAAAAAAAACCCAACCTTTGAGCTGAAGGATACAGAAATTTATTTAACAAAAAGTTTTAGTTTTGTTAACTTAAGGAAAGGATAATGCATGCCTCCCCTTCCCCTCAGCTGCCTCTTAGCATACACAACCTCATAAGCTACAGCAGAACAAAATGTATCTGCCAAGGACTCACATGAGGCTGATATTTAGCCAGCCTGGGTGCTATTCATTATTCCTAGTCCTTAGTGCCAAAACAAGTCATTTGGAGTCAGATGAATGGTCCATGTTTGCATAAAACTGCAGATTTAAGGCACCACTCATTGCTTAGGCCAGGTAAAACTATTTTGCCAGCTAAAGATGGTCCTTTAGCTTAGAACTAAGCATCATATATTACTTGCACATATTCTCACTGCAGTCTCTTCCCATTCCCAGCATCTCTTTCCACAGCCTCCCATAAATTCAGTAGAAGAGTGTCTTTGCAGTCGTTTTATAGTCTTCAGGAATACGTTACAGAAAATATGCATATTATCAATAAATATGCAAATCTTGGTATTTCCAGAGATGTGAATGTCAGGATCTTACTGGGTTAATTTCAGTATAAAAAGTGGCAGATATTTTCTCAATAAGTTCAAAGAGCTGACCACTTCTGTACTATCATGGCTTTATCTAAGGCTACACGTGCAAATGTAGGCCATATTTTCATTTCCAAGACTAATACGTAGTTGCAAAAATTTCCACTGTGTCTAAAGCAGCAACAGATGGTCCCTACATATTTGAAGGATATGTACTGCCTGCTATCTCCCTTTTAAAAGGCATTGACTTGAGGAAAAAGTAGGGTTTCTTTTATACTTGTTTGGTTTGCTGCTATGGTAGTAGCAGTATTTTCTGGTAAAGGTAAGAAGCAGTTCAGAGAAATTGTATGCTTAGTGAGATAAAATGCTACAGGACAGGGTGATGCCAACCAAAAAGAGAAAAAACAAGAAAAAAGTCTTAGCATTTGCCAAAACTGTATTCTAAGAGCAGAAACACAGACTGACTTCAAGTGTAACTCAAAGAGATAAATTTGTTTGTAAGTTGTTTTATGTCAGTTCTGTTCTTAGTCTGAATTTGATCTGTTAACTTAGTTTGTGTTTTAAATGAAAATCAGCTGTCAATTTTCTTGTTTATTTTTGGGTTTGTTTTTCATCTGTATGTGAGGTGAACTCTACAAGGAAAAGGCACAGGAAGGTCTACTTAACAATCTGTCCAACTCAGATTTAATTTAATTATGAAATTTTAAAAATTTGTTCCATCACAATTGGTTTGTTCACATGATATTTACAGACCTCAGAAATTTTTTATGCAGTTTTCAGACACTTTCCAAAACACTTGCTCATCAAATATGCCAGAAAAACATAAATAGGAAAGAAAAAGGTTTGTTTTCATGCCATTTCCAGAGGCAGGCATTTAGTGATGGTAAAACTCAGTGATTATCATATAGCTGTAGTAATCTGTAGAAAAGATGAGTTAAAATAATCCTCATTCATGTGTCACCATTTTCTAAAACACTTCTTCTGTATATAGGACCTACTTCAGTACAGGGATGTGCTGTGGTATTTACAAATCCAAATCTTTGATGATTTCCTCAAATCAGCTTAGGGAGTCCTCTAAAATAGAGCTGCAGGTAACGAGTGTTATTTGGCTGCTGTGTGCATAGGTGTGCACTTGGACATTATCATACAAGGTCACCATCCCAAAGCACTCTTGTAGCTGGACATCACAAGTCTACCCTTTTGGTTCATTATCAGAGCCGTGCTAGTGTTTACTGAAAACTTTGCACCTCCACCTCAGTGCCCAAAAGGATAACTAGTAAAGAATTTCATTGGATATTCATAATAGCAGTCTTTCAAAGAGGAGAGTTAATGCCAGTGTTAGTCCCATTATTTTGGGGGTTTGTTAATGTATTTTTTATGTTTTCCAGATAAATCAATATTACTTCTTAAAAATAAAAAACAAAGGGATTCCCCCACTATTATTTTTAAGACTTCTTCATACTCTCTGCTCATTTCCATTTCTTCTGATGTTTCTGTCACTCATTTATCTCTTACTTGCTAACCCTTTAAAAATCACTGTCTAGTACTTGTGGTCTACATCTTTAATACAGATTTGTGCATTGTTAATGCAGCTGCTGCCTTCAAGGATATGAATATTCATATGCAGCTCTGGAATCTCAAGGAGATAAATGTAGTTTAGTGAAAATCAAATTTCAACCTTGCTGTGACCTCATCTATGTGTTGCAGTTCTCACTGAATAACTTAAACTGACACTCCTGGATTAGTTGGGCAATTTTATTATGTAAAAGCTCCAGCTGAGATCACTATGTGAGGCTATCATACAATTTGTGATCTGCTGCTAATTTGTGTATCCGTTTTATTACTAAAACAGATTATTCCTAACTGCTAAAAAAGTAGGACTGAAAAAGAATAAACTGGACTAGGGTTTAGTCAACTAGTTATGCAGGTCCTACAGTTGCCACAGGCAAAATTGTGACTTTATGTTTCCCTATTAAGGCCATCCAGAAATATTATTGGAAATATCTGATTGGCTTACTTGATTACCCTGTTATTGACTACTGTAAAATCATCACAGAATCAAAATACGATCATGCTGCATGGGAAGATATCTGACCTAAGATAGCAGTCAATGGCAGTTTAAGGCCTTGAGCTCACCAGCATATATGCTGTGAAGAGCATGCTCTTAGTCAGAAGTTTCATGTTAAGCATCTGTAGGCGGTGCTTTAAAGAAAGATGGAGGATTGTATCTGAGGATGGCAGGCCACAGCAAGATTATAGAACCATTTGAAGTGCAGTAGTGATATAATAAATCAGATATCATGAAAATATAAGAAGGATTTAAATGTCCTTGAATGAGTCCAGAGAAGGGGAAAAAAGCTGATGAAAAGTCTGAAAGGAACATCCTGTGAGGAGAAGCTGAGGACTTGAGGCTTGTCTACTTTGGTGGAAAGGAAGCTGAGGAGTGACCTCCCTGCTTTCTACACATTCCTGAGGTGGGAGGGGGAAAGGAATCCCTGGGATCCAGTGGTAAGACAGGTGGGAATGGTTCAAAACTGCACTAGAGGAGATTCAAACTGGACGTTAGTAAGCATTTCCTTACCAAGAGGGTGGTCAAACACTGGAATAGGCTTCCTAGAGAGGTGGTTGATGCCCCAGGCAAATTTATGAAAAATTACATGACACAGACTTGTCTGTCATTGAATTATTGAATTGTCAAACAAAAAAAAAGTTGATAAAATGAAATTATTATGCACAGAAAGTATGTTTTTAGTTTTTTATTTAAAAAATTAGATATTCAGAAAAATGCTATATGCACTATAAAATACCATGTTGAAATAATTAAGGTATGAGGAGTCAAATGTGAAAGAATATTTAAATCTAAGAAAATAATTGTATCTTGGAATTCTTAAGAAATTAAATAAAGAAAAATTTGAATGAAAATTTCTATTTGAGCATATTTTCTTCTTTCTTTCATTCTTCCAAGATAATCTGATTGTGGAAGCAATTTGTTTTGTTTTCTAAAACTATCTCATTATTTGATTTCTTAACCAAACAATTTCTTCAATGAAATGTCTTAATAATGTCCAATCTGTGCTAGGTGAATTTTTTTTTCTGAAAGACTGTTGCTCCAATAAATTAAGACAGAATGAAATGATAAATCTAACATGCATTCATAAAAAAAATTAAAAATTAAAAAAAATCAGTTGTTTTCCGTGTGAGCTATTTGGTGAAGTGCAAATTTCATTCTATTCCCTTATATGAAACCTAAACCAATAATTACGTTACCTACAATGTGTCAGAACAATTTCAGGGCATTTTAAAATTAACTTTCTGAATTTATTTACAGACTGTATGACATTCTCCAAATCTGATTCTCCCAAACAGGCAATTTTGATACAAATTCATGGTTTTCAGTGCAATAAATTGAAAAACTTGAACTGAAATATATTTTTAAATATTAAATGGAAAAATGAGTTATAAACAATAATTAAATTTACAGGGAAGTATTTGCAATTAAGTACTGGCCACCACAAATAGTCTGACAGAGGCAGAAATTTTGCTGCACAAAATAATTGCTTTCAGCCAACGGTTGTTTAGCTCTGCCAAACACAAAGACCTGCAAAGGAACAGGTGTCAAAATAAAGAGCATTGGGAAGCCTTCTGAAGGAAACTATGATGTGAGTTAAATCAACAATGATAAGAATGTTTATTTGGCTTGTCTAAGAATTTTTGACTGTTATTCTTCATCATGTCTCTATTTTATGGTCTCTCCCTAAATTTTTAGTGATGGTATGTAAGCATGGTTTATATTGTTTGAATGATGCAACAAAAGTTTTATGTATTCCACTCAGATGTTGAAAATGTTATACTTCATTCATACAAGACTGTATTGCTACTGATAGAGCAAGAAATTGCAGTGGAATATTTTCTTTTATAGTTTTCCTTTTATAATTAACTTCTGGATCAATCCCTAGAAATTAGAGCTTTGCTACTTTGCTGTTTCTTTCTCTGGATATCAGAGTGAGACAAGATTTTCAGCTACCCCTCCTACAGTTCCTGAAAACGAGTTCTTGAATTCAGAATTTATTTATTAGGGATCACTGCGCTGACCAAAAAGCCAGGATCCTGGAGCGCACTGTATTGTACGAGTAAGTTTTAAAGCAGATAAAGGAGACTTAAAACTCTACTGAAAGTCTTACCATTTTAATATTGTAACAACTTCAGCATTTTTAAAAAGCTATTGATACCACTTTATAATACTCTGACTGTACTAAATGGATAAAAGTAATACATACACACAGTAGTAGAACCTGTATTTGTGTAAATGCACTTATTCAGTTCAGAACTAGACTTTATCCTGGACGGTTTAACATCTCTCTTTACTCAATCCTTCAGTGATTCAGGCAAGATTCTGTAAAAGTGCAGAATCTCTTATAAAATATTGAACTAATCTTTATCCCTGGAGATTTACTTTATTTGTTTCACTGTCTTATGGGGAATACATAAAATAATTCCAAAATCTAGCTGTTAATAAAAAGTTGAGTTAGCATTTTGACTTTATATATTGTTATATATATATTCTACCCTTATTTTTATTATTTCAGTAGATGATGAGATTTTACCAATTTTTCATTTAACACCATTCAAGGCTTCTAACTTAATTTACTTTCTCTGTGTTATATTTCTGTGTGATGCAGCATTTAACGCTCTTCAGTAGACTCAATGCCTGACTATTTTTCCTAAGATGCTTGAATAATAAATTTTAAAAACATGTTTCCAGTTGCACATAGGTGAAATTGATGAATGTTAGCACTCCATTCCGTGATACAAAAATAGAAGCACCACCAAAAGTTCAGTAATTGACAACCCTTCCTAGCAGTGGAATGTCACATACTATAATCATGTTCTGAAAGTATCTTTGTGAATAAAAATGCAACGTTTACTGAAATATAAAACAATGTATAAAATAAAATTAATAAGTTTTTTGATTCCTTATGAAAATTACTTATGCTTTATTTCCATGGCAACTATTCAGCAGTTTTAAAGGGAGCACTGTAAACAAAATATGTCAAGTGTGGTACTCAAGAGCATTACTGTTCATTTACAGTCAACCTCAAATTACAACCATTTAACATCTTTCTCATTCAAATAAGAGTCAAGTCTAAAGCACATCTTTCCCTGGTACTTCATTGCTGAAATATATGTGACATAAAACTTCTAGCAGCCAAACTGTTTGAGTCTTTTCAATCACACAAATGACTGGCTCAAGCAATTTCTTTATGTTAAATGAAATTGTAAATCTATTACTGATGAATGTGTCTCTCCAAAGACATTTCTCTCTTAAGCTGTTAAGCATAAAGACAAAACTAACCAAAGCAAATTACTTTTCTTATTAACCTGTTAATTATGCCATGTTATCTGAAGTATAACTGAAAACCAAAATTGCGAAACACTTTTTTAATCTTAGGTCATCTTTGAATATTATTTATTGAACAATTTGTAATTTATACTGCGTTCTATTACCAAAATTAAGCAAAAAACCAAAGAAATAGTTGCATCCTATTTTTCTTTGTATATTTTGTGGCTTGTGAAACTCATAGAAAAGTTTTTTCTTTGGTAAAGACTTTAACGATGTTTTCCCACAGAATTCTCCTAGAAAAACTGGCTGCTCATGGCTTGGATGGATGCACTGTTCCTTTGATAAAAACTGCCTGGATGTCCAGGCCCACAGAGCAGTGGTGAATAGAATTAAATCCAGTTGGTAGCTGGTCACAAGTGATATTTTTCAAGGCTCAGTACTGAGGCCAGTCAGTACTTCTTCTGACTTTATCTTCATAAATTATCTGGGCAAGAGGATTGAGAGCACTCGCAGTAAGTTTGAAGACAACACTAAGCTGGAAGGGAGTTTTGGTTTTCTTAAGGATAGGAAGGACCTGCAGAAGGATCTGGAGAGGCTGAGTCAGTGGGCTGAGCCCAAATGTATGAGGTTCCCCAAGGCAGAGTGCTGAGTCCTGCACGTGGGTCACAACAACCACATGCAGGCTGGGGAAAGAANATGGTGGTATTAAGACCACCTATGGATCTCCTGAGGAGGCTTGATTGTTTATTTAGATATCTGTTCTTTGAAGTGATGGTCACAGTCTTGAGGCATTGAGGGTGGGTGAAAGCCCATGAAACCCAAAGATCAATGGGTTAATATAAGTTCCAACTGAATGGAAACACTAGGTACCTCCCTTGGAAGGAAGAGCTTTCAGTCCTCTGGTGGAAGNGATATTTTTCAAGGCTCAGTACTGAGGCCAGTCAGTACTTCTTCTGACTTTATCTTCATAAATTATCTGGGCAAGAGGATTGAGAGCACTCGCAGTAAGTTTGAAGACAACACTAAGCTGGAAGGGAGTTTTGGTTTTCTTAAGGATAGGAAGGACCTGCAGAAGGATCTGGAGAGGCTGAGTCAGTGGGCTGAGCCCAAATGTATGAGGTTCCCCAAGGCAGAGTGCTGAGTCCTGCACGTGGGTCACAACAACCNATCTCAGAAATGAGTCTGGGGGCTCTTTGGGAGTCTTTGATGGCTTATGACATCTTCTAAGACATGACAATTGCCTCTCTTGTGAGCTTAGCTGAGTATGTCCTGTCAGAAGGGATGAAAACCCTCAGGCCTGTGTGTGAATATGACCCTCCCTGGGGAGGGGTGGGGGTGTAAGGGAGAACAGCTGGCATGATAAAAAGCACTATTCCACCTCCCAGTATCTGCCTCTTAACTTGGGCAATTTTTTTGAGTCATTAATTAATGACATTTCAATCTTTCACACCCCTCACTACAAGAAAGACATTNCCTGTGTGTTCAGTTTTTGGAACGCCTTGTTATGACCTGCCCCAGCAGGCACGTAAATGGGCATTTTGTTTATTACTATTTTCTATAGCAATATAGCAATGTGAAAGAATAAATATATTACTTAAGAAAATATATAAGNAGGGTGTTCAGAGAAGGGCAAAAGAAGCGGTGAAGAGTCTGGAGCCCAAGGCACAAAGTGGCTGAGGGAAGTGAGGAAAAAGAGGCCCAGAGGGGACCATAATGTTCTCTGCAATCACCGGAAAGGAGGTTGTAGTAAGGGAGATATGTGAGACATTTTGACAGTCACATGTGCCATAATTTGCCCTGGAATCCTTTCTCTTGTATTTTTCAGGGAAAATGAGAATGTAAAGTTATTAATCAAAAGTAATATACATTATGTTCTTAGGTGATCTTTGAGATAACAAGCATTTGAGTAAATTCCAAAAATTTTTGGGTAAAGGCTCACAGTCTTTTGCTGTGATCCCTGCAAAAATAACAATTCATTTCAGAAAGAACGTAATTAACCCAATAAGTGTATTTCCAGAAGAGTAAATGTTTCTGTATCAGCAGTTAGGACATTTTATCATCCAATATCTTCAATAATATAAGTAAGTTCAATAATATTTTTTTATAAAATAATTTAAAATTGCCCCATATTATTTCATAATCTTATATGTTACAGTATGTAAGATTGTAATCTTCAAATTCTGTTCAAAAAATGAGAGAAAGAGTAAAATTAAATGCTCAGCAAAAACTTAAATGCAAGCATTCATAGAAAATTGCATAAAATTGACTGTGTTTTATAACTAAATATTGAAAGTGTGAGTACAAACCTAATCTAATTTTCATTGCAACATAAACTCTTAACAACTTTAAATGTAAGCATTTGTCTTTGCTGAATGTTTTGTCATGTGTGTCACATGTAAGACATTTCTCATGCATTATTAATTTCAGGAGCTATCAAGAGGTTATGGGTCTCATCAATTGCAAATAAGATATAGAAAAACAATATGATTGAATTTTTCTTAAATCTCACATTATTTTGTATAATATGTAATATATAAAAGAATATGCTTATATGTGAGTGGGAAAACCGATTTAAACACATAAAACATATAATGCAGTTTTAAATGTGGTGGAAGGTAAAGTAACAAATACCCTGTAATTTTTGGCATTAAATTCTCTTCAGAAAACCATGGGGATCATTACAGATACAATAACTCCAGGATATGCCTTGTTAAGTGGGAAGCTTAATTGGCTTTTAGCGAAGAGGAACCTGTAGGGATGTGAAGATGAAAACATTTGTGGGGCACATCTTGAAAATAGTCTCTTACAGCTCTCAGTCAGACACAGAAGGAAACAATTGCTTCTTCATGCTCTTTTGTCAATAAAATACTTGGCTATAAGTTTCCTATGGCTTCTTTATATTCCCTTTTCCTGATGATAGTGTAAATGTATGGAGTTTTCTTGAGTATATTTATAACTCGGAGGTAATTTTTGGTCATAGAATCATGGAATGTATCTAGGTTAAAAGGGTCCCATAAGGATAATTGATTCTAAATCCATGCTTCTCATGGGAGTACCTAACACAAAAGTGTATGACTAAACATGGTCTAGATGCTTCTTGAACATTGACAAGGTGAGTGCCATGACTAATTCTGTGGGGAACCAGTTCCTGTAACTGTGGTTGTTGAAGTAGCCAAATGTGTCCTAAGAGAGCAGTAAGTTCAGACAAATGATTTCCTGCTTTCTTAAATGTAATTTCTCCTTCCAGGGACTGCATTTTCCTTATTATGTCCTTGGCNCCAGTAGCACATTTGAGGACACATTCTCATTCCTCATCTATGACCTACATTTTGACTCTCATACAGTTAGAGAGTTATTGTAAATTTGGCTCTCTGCAAAACTGAGGATGATAAGTCCAAGTCAAAGACTGAGTTTGAGAAAAGTTTTTAACAGTTCCAAACAACTTTCAGTAGCTCTAATTCATGAATAAAATGAATAAAAGAATGCTGAGGGTGTTGAGCATTTCAGAAAATCTTGATCCTTTTCTCTAAAATATTGAAAGCTTACAGGATATCAATAGTCTTACAGCTACATCAAATGCAGAAGGTACCATAAGAACTGTTTCTTCATATACTCTTACAAATCTCTCAGGAATTTAAGAGATTTCCTTGACTTATGAGGCTTTAAGTCTCTGGATAAAATATCAAATAAAATGCAAAGATACAGTTTATGAAAGATTGAGAAGGGTTATAAAATTTGATTTACTGTAAATAATTCATGATGCCCTTTGCAGCACTGTGAAATCCTTTTTGGCAGTTCTAGTTTTGGTTATAAATACTCATGCAATGAATACAGAACAGGATTATATTACACAGACAACAAGTTTTCTAACTGATTGTACATGTGTACTAGTGATATGTGTTTATTAAGAGATGTAGCAAACATTCCGCTTGAATGTACTGAAATGAAGTAGCAACAAATTTGGGATGAAATTGAAAATAATGTCTTACTAAGTTCAGTGAAACCCTCCAATTATGAATCAGTTGCAGAGTTTCTTAGTCCTGAAAATTCTCAACTATCTTTATTACATATTTTTGCAAGAATTTTATTTTGCAAATATGCTTTGTGCTTACCTAAGATATGTTTGCATATTTTTTCAGAGAAGGACTTTATAAATACATTTTAAAAAGTCTGAAGTTTATATTTGTTCTTTTAGACTGTGTTCAACTCCAGGAAAACACAAAATTGTGAAAATTCAGAAACCAGAAACAATGCTGCTTGTAGAACATATCTACCATATTTTTTCACCTTGTGCTGCTTCTTAAAAGCTAATACTATAGACTCTTTGTCTTGTTACTTGTGATGTACTTGTACTATTGCCAAAAAAACCCAAAACACCAAAAAAAAGTAGAAAAGCCTATATTTCTTGTCTTCATTTATCCATCAAAATTAAATAAAATTAGGAATTAAAAATGCAAAGTTTACAAATAACAATTTATAAAACCCCGAACAACTTGAGGGCATGTTAGGATAGAAGAAATNAAATGTAATTTCTCCTTCCAGGGACTGCATTTATGTCCTTGGCTGCCAAAACCAACATCCTAACCTCTGAACTACATCTGCAGTTGCAATGAAAACACCTACTGATGTTCCCTGAAATTAACTCCATTAATAAGCCTCTCTAGGCACTTATTTGCAAAGATGATGCTTAAGGATCTGCTTCTTGAATTTCCTCTTTGAACTTTCCTCTTTGTTCCATTGTCCAGTGTTGCAAGATCCTGGGGAGCCTCTGTGCCCCAGGTTGCAGCAGGTAATGTGGCATGGAGTGGAAAGCAACATGCCCCCTTTTACGAGCTCTACAGGTCCCAGTCATCGATGCACAGGCGCAGGGACAGATGGAATAGCAGCCCGGGTCTTGGGAGTTGAACATAAGATGTTTTATTCAGCCCATGGTGGATCCAAGACAATCTCGCCCACGTGGCAAGGTCTTTTATGCACA
>VXBC01007033.1:87728-158756 GCA_013399945.1 Ploceus nigricollis
TTTATTACATATTTTTGCAAGAATTTTATTTTGCAAATATGCTTTGTGCTTACCTAAGATATGTTTGCATATTTTTTCAGAGAAGGACTTTATAAATACATTTTAAAAAGTCTGAAGTTTATATTTGTTCTTTTAGACTGTGTTCAACTCCAGGAAAACACAAAATTGTGAAAATTCAGAAACCAGAAACAATGCTGCTTGTAGAACATATCTACCATATTTTTTCACCTTGTGCTGCTTCTTAAAAGCTAATACTATAGACTCTTTGTCTTGTTACTTGTGATGTACTTGTACTATTGCCAAAAAAACCCAAAACACCAAAAAAAAGTAGAAAAGCCTATATTTCTTGTCTTCATTTATCCATCAAAATTAAATAAAATTAGGAATTAAAAATGCAAAGTTTACAAATAACAATTTATAAAACCCCGAACAACTTGAGGGCATGTTAGGATAGAAGAAATTAGAAAACTTGGATGAACTACTGAAAAACAACTGTTAATGTCTGATGTCATTTATGCCTTACAGGGGAGTTATGAAGGAGCAGGGATCACATGAGGGAAGAGGTACCCAATAAAAATGGAGTAAAGGAGATTAGTGAACATGTTGGTAAAATTAGATTGGTGGGAAAAGCACTAGAAATGAGAAAGAGGACCTTAAATCCCTTAGGGTATATGAAGATACAGATGTGAAGAATGTACTGCAGCATCAAAATATATACTATATCTACATATAAATATATGTACAATATGTATAACAATATGAACTGAAGTGTCAAAAGAAGAGGAAACCTGTAAGCTATCTGAATCTCCTTTTCCCCTTTTCTTAATCTTCTGGAAGCTGAGGGAAGTGAAGAGTGATTTTCAGTCTTAGAACATTGGTCCTCTTGGGAAATTTCTTAGTAATACAAAATATGGCCATGCTCCAAGCAAAAATTTTCAATACATATATATATATATATACGTGTGTTTAAAATTCTTATTCAAACTATACGGATGTTCACTAAAGCGGTCAGTGGAAGCAGCACTGGAAGAAGCTGGAAGAAGTATGTAGAACAGAATTAGTACTGGTGGGAAAATGTTATTATGTATACACTATAGACCCTAATGAGATATATGACTGACAGAAATTTAGATCCGTCAGAACAGAGATTCACACATAAAAATCTATTATCAGTGTAATACAGGATTTTAGCTCTTACACAAGGGCTTGTGATTAGAAACCAAAGAATTGCCTCATTTATATTCAAAAATATACCTTTTCCATTCGTAACAGCCATATTTTGCCTCATATTTCTTGTGTTATTTGAAAGGAAACACACCTTACATCTGCAAGGAAAAGCATCTCTAAAGAGGAAGAAATGATGCTGAAGCAAATATGGATTGTCATGACTCAGGAAAATTTTTAAACTCTTAAAATTATTTGCTTCTCTTTATTATTTTCTCATGGATGTGGTGATTGTGAAGGAAAACTGTACCAAAGTTATTAACACAGTGCAAGATTCACTTATCATTTCTAATGTTAAGGAAAAGAGGGTAACTCAAAAGACACATGAGAGAAAAATGAAGACAAGTTACATAATTACTAGTATATCTTCAGTAGGATTAATATACCACATGCCAGATTTACTTGTAGAACCTACATAACTGCAGCTGATGTGTACAAAATCCTCTTCCATTTTATTCTTTGTCTTCCCTCACCAAATCCAAGAAAGATAACTACAAATACTTACTGCAGTTGTTAAGTCTCAGACTAAGATAAGGTAATAAAAGAGCAAAATGTATGGTCTAACCTGAATATGAATCTGAACATCTGAAGTTGAAAGGTGGTAGGCAGCTCGATTCTTTTCTGCCTTAAGATCAGTAGACCTTCTATTCAAAGCAATAAAAATATTTAAACACTACATTTATATTTACTAAGTGTTGATTTAGGCAAATGTTCTGAATCATCCTCTAGAGGATCCTATCACACTCTGGTATCTAATTTGGGTCCCTGCTGTTTAGGTATAATTTTTTTGAGGTCTTGCATATGTGACAGCAGTTGATATGAATGAAAAATGAGGACACTGCTCTTCTAAATTTTTACACAGCTTCCTTCACCTTAGACTTCCCTAGATTCAGCTGAAAGCAATGTCCCTCAGAGCAATGGTACACAATCTAGTAGAGGTACTGTGATAAAGTAGAAGTCCTGAAGCCTTTGTAAGATGGAACCTTGGTGCTATCACCATTGGCATTTGCACAACAAACAGGAAAACTTGTCTACCTCAGTCAGAGTGCATTTAGTCTTTCTCAGAGGAAGTACCAATGTATCTACTCTTCATATATGCAAATATACGTGCATAGGTACATATACTGGAGTGGATGCTTTCTGTTTTCTGTCCATCACAGTAACATCCTCTTTCTCTACAAGTTCTGCTCTAAGTACCCTGCCTCTGAGGCTCAGTGTTCTGGGTGCTGCAGGGGGTTTAAGGACCAGTGCAGATGTAGCTCTGCAGAATGACTTTTGCTCCAATTTATGAAAAAAAAACCTGCAGACCTGTGAGAGAAAGCTATGGGAAAGAATGCAGAAGGATAAGAAAGGTAAAGTTATGGGTAAGGTTAGGAGTATTGAGAGAGACAGACAGTTATTAGCTCAAGGATTCCAGACAGAAGCACCCATATGGAAAAATGTATAATCCTACCGGAAAACTGAAACAGAACACAGGTGGCTAGTTGGGGTCTAGCTGTGTGGTTACTGCATCTCCAGGCCTGTGCCATAAATATCACCTCTGATATCTCTATAGGGATCGATGGCAACTCAACAGCAGTAGGAATAATTTCAGCAACTGATGTCTGCATGGCCAAGAATGATCTTTAGGTACCTTTGGGCACAAGGATGATCAGTCTTTTGTGCATGGTAGGCAGATAATAATTGTTATATCCTTAAGTTCTGCTGGCAGGGTCTCTTTGCACCTGGCTAATTATGCCCTGACAAACTGAACCAGAAGAGGGGAGGTAACATTTCAATGTAGTAAAAATGTCAGGTTTATAGGAAAGAGAATACAAAAGAGGCTGTGGTTTCTGGTGGCAGGGGATTTTTTTTTTTCCCTTTTTTAAAACTTTATTGTAACTGGTCCCTTTTAATATCAGAAGGAAGAAAGAAAGAAAAATAAGCAAACAGAGCAGATATTTAGATAGGGACTGGTACTGAGTCTTTACAGTCTTTACAGACAATAGTCTAAGTGCCTTCTTTTTCCTTCTTCCCATTTCTTTTTAGACTTTTCTTTCTAGAAATGTTTGCAGTTTCTGAACCCCAAAAATTTTAAAGGTGAGCATAGAAGCCTTACATATTGCACAAAAAAGTTTCTGCTGAAAGAGAATAATCTAAGCTTTACCTATCTGGTTGTAATTTCATACTTTGAAAGTGTTATACATTGAGGTTGCATACAAAGGGTACGTATTTCTAGACCACACACAGAACTCAGGTTTACGTAGGTAAAAATTCTTTTCCTTTCTTTTGTAAGAAAGAAGCCTGTGTGAAGGTGAAATATTTTTTCTTTTTCAGTATTCTTACTTTGTTTTCAAGGGTGATGCATTTCCGGTGCAAAAATGTCACACATAGTACAGTGAAAATGTAACATGAAATTATGCCATTTCAGCTTCAACTAGACAGCCGAATGCAGAGTACTTTTCAAAAGTGTCATACAAAATGCATTTAAATAAAAGGCAATTGAAGGGGGGGGCAAAAATGTTTCTACTGTCAAATAAAAGAAGATAAAATCCTTATCCTTGAATTTCAATAACTTTCTTGTTTCCAAGATACTTCAGATAAAGCTTCAGATACTATGTAGAACTAATGCTCAGTTTCTTCATAAAATAAATCATGATTTCTGAAAATCCTAAGATTATATTAGTGATCATCAAAAATCCAAAATAAGAATAACATATCCAAAGATTTTGTAATGACTTATTGTGTTTGAAAACTCCACAAACGTCCCAGAGATATCAAAATCATATGACTGATAATAAAAGAATCATTAAACCTTGAGTCTTTCACTTAAGGAAATAAAACCCTCAAACTCTTACTTTAAACTTTTGTCAATACACAATGACTTTTTAATTGCAAGAAAATAATGCTGATTTTAAAATTGATTTTTTTTCCCTGATTTTATTTGCTAAATGAAATTAAATTAATAAAATGGTGTGGTGCTTTGACCATGGCTGGATGCTAAGTGCCCACCAAAGCTGCCCTCTCATTCCCCTCCTCAACTGGACAGGGGAGAGAAACTATAACAAAACACCTATGAAGTAAGTGCAGGGAGAGCTCATGGGCAAAACAGATTCGAGATGGGGAAATCTAACAAGTCAAAATCAGAACAGGACAATAACAAGTCAAACAAATCCTAAAAGCACCCTCCTTTTCCCCTGACCTTAGGGTTTGCACAATTCTTTCTCTTATATATTCTCACTCCTCCCTTTTGTGGCTGCAATTACTTCTGTGCAAAAATTTCTTTTTTTTCCCCCTTCCTAAATATGTTCTCACAGAGTCAGTATCACTATTTCTGATGTCCTCAGCCTTGGCCAGTGGCAGGTCCATCCTAGAGCCAGCTGGCATTGTCCTTGTTGGATCTGTGTGAAACTTCTGGCAGCTTTTCAGAGACACACCCTATAGCCCCCTTACTACCAGAACCTAGCCACAGAAACCCAACACGAGTGGCTCTTAAAACAACAAAATTAGGTCAGATCCTAATCCTTAAAGTTTCAGGGTATCTCTGATTTGTATAAAAACTGATTTTTATCTTTCTGGCAAAAGAATTTCTTTCTCTTTCATATTTAATTCTGCTTCTTTAATGATATCACATGTGTTTATTTTCAAAAGTTAGCAATCAATTACCATTTAGGAATTTTAAGCCTAAATAATTATTCCTCACCTTTCAACCCAAATTAAGCAGTTTTTATAAATTTAATTAATAGATAAAAGCCAGGCACCTGGGGAGGAATAATCTTATGAAACAGTACAAACTGGGTATCAAATGACCGTGATGGAACCTTGTGACACAGAAGTCCATCAGCTTCCTTGGTTACATTCCTTTCTGTTTCGTTTTTTTGTTTGTTTGTTTATTGGGGTTTGGTTTTTTGGGCATTTTTTGGGGTTTTTTTGTTGGTTTGGTTTTGGTTTTGGTTTTTTGTTTTGTTTTGTTTTGTTTTTACTGGAAGGGAAATCAAACACTTGCACAGGTTGCACAGAGAGGCTCTGGAGACTTCAGCCTTTGAGATGTTCCAAATCTATCTGGATATAGCCCTCAAAAATCTGCTCTGACTGTCTCTGCTTTGTTAGGAGCAAGTTGGACTAGGCAGACTTCAGAAATCCTTTCAAACCTCAGTGATTCTGTGCTTCTTTGTGTTATCTTTTGGTCTTGAAAAATTTTTAAATTAATGCTGAAGAGAAATTAGAACCCAACAAACCTATAAAACTTGTTACACAAGAATCATCTTTTTTAGGGAAACTCCCCTGTCTGACCATCCAGGAGCAACTCTGGCAGTCGCTTTTGCACCACCTGAGCTGAGACTGAAGCCCCTCTGCCACTACACACCGCACACTCACACGACTGTGCTAAGTTTCCTTAACAACTTGACCCCAGGTTTCCCATAGCAGAGTCTAAGATGCCCATATCCTTTAAATAATTTTATTATGGTGCAATAACTAGATAAAAAATAACAAAATATCAGCTTGAGCTGGATGCCTTTGGGAAGGGACCTCAAACAAAGGAACCCCTGGGCTTTTATACCCTTACAATCTAAGTGCAGTAAAGGGGAGATGGTGGGTTTAAAGTCTGTGTTATGACATAGTTTTGCTTCCCACTTTCATATTCCTTAATATAGGATATTGTGTGAGTTCTGTTTTCCCTTTAAATACTGTAAATGATAGTCTTGTTTCTTACTGCATTACAGAAAGACCTAAATGTGTGCTGATATATACCACACATTTGACTATACGGCTTCCTTCCTTACATGAATGTTGAATTCTTGTCATGCAAGATTGAATATCCTTGTAAAGTGTCATTAGATTATTTGTCTAGAGTCCCAGAATATCCACAATCTATTCTTCCCATCAGTCCATTCCTCTAATGATTAAAAAAACAGAGGTGATGGGTACTGGGTTTGCCCAGAAGAAAATGATAAAATTCTCCACCCAGCAGAAGTGTGGTATCGATGAACCTTGTGGGCATTTTCACAGAATCCATTTAATATATCAGGTGAAATTCAGGCTCTCAAAACAAATATCCTTGGATTATGAGTCTTACCATGGCTATGGCTTTGATGTTGGAGACTGAAAAGTAAAACTCTGGTGCTGAAAATTCTCTTGTTCTTCCATCACTTTTTCAGTGTTCAAGGCCCTGCAGCTCATTTGCACTGGAAATTCATGTTTACATATGCACAATATATGTGATTCACTGAATGCTGAAGCATAAACTACCACATAGACATACCACTATATCACTGTGAGAGCTTATAGCTCCCTCTGAACTGGAATCAGAACTTGTTGATGAGCAAGTAGCATAATACCAAAGCAGTAAATTTGAGCAAGAAATTCATTAGAGAGTAATCTAAGACAGATGGACCACTTATTGCTTAAAGAGACACACACACAGACACACACACATATATATATAAATTTTTTTCCTATTTCAAACATCTGAACAGCTCTCTTTATTTCTGTACATTAGCTAAATAGCTGTTTGTATTCAAATACTATACTGATCTGTGATTAGAATGTATTCCCCCAAGAGACTACACAGGGTTTTATTACCTGTATTTTCCTCTAAATTGAGAGAAAAAAAAAAAAACAAAACCATAGATGTAGCTGCCCAATCTAGTCAGAAACTCAAAAATATGTATCTGAATTAGGCAGCATATATTTTCCCTACTCTCCATTCCACTTTAGTTCCCATAGAGTCATCCTTTCCACTTCTCATCTTTAGGTCCCACATACTTTCCCATTTGGGGCTCAAAATACCCCTTGGTCATGAAATGGCATCATATTGCATGTGCCCTCAGTAGGGCATATTTCAGGCATTTTGTTCACTAGTATTGTTTTTATATCCATTCACTGGTACCTGTGTCTATGAGTACAGAATGACCACAGTCTCCTGCATCTACAGATGAATGATTAGAGAAATGCTTACAACACTTCCCATTAGTGATATGAGATTTGAGATTTAAGGGAATTATTAGTTTTTTGTGGATTGAGACAAGAATAACAGGTAACTCAGGGTGGCAAAGGGTTGGGATGTGACTGGAGGCCATACAGAGGTAAGCAGCACTTTTCTGTGACAAGGAATCCTGTTCTGGTTCCTGGAGATAAATCCAACACAATACTGTGAAAGCAGAGGAATGAGGTTGAGAAATGGACATGAACTGTGCGTGGGGTCAAGATCACCAGAGACTCACAAAGGCCTCCAACCCATTTCCAGAAAGGTGTACAAGAATGGACTGTGCACAATAATAAATTTACAGAGAAAGTGAGAAACTTATCTCCAGGCCAGGGAAAACTCATCTTTAGAAAGGTATCCTCATGGAGCCTGGAGGCATGTGTGTGCAAGGACCCCAGACACCCCATCAGGGGGTTCAGTGCTGGTGCCAGGATTAGTGATTTCTCTTTCTTCCTTTCTTCCTTTATTTTCTCCCTATCTTTAATCCATCTCCCTCTCTCTCTTCCTTTTCACCCTCCCCCTGTCGTGTGCTTATATGAGGAGATAAGGGACTAACATATGAATTTCCATGCAAAGTGTATTATTTATTAAAAAAACCTTATAAGCTTTTGTGAGCCTTCTAACTTTTGTTGTTCCTTTTGACCATGAGCATCTATGAAACTTCCATGCTCCCTTCCCCTTAAGTGTGGAATACCACACCTGGTTTAAAATTTTTTAGGTGCCTGATATATTTAAGAGCGGATAAAATAGAGGTTATAAGAGGTAATGCAAATGGATTATGTAATATGTGACAAATTAGAGCAGAATTTTGAAGTGGGAAAACATTGAAAGTTTAAGTTGCTTTGAAAGAGTTGGTGACCTATTCTGTTCTCCAGAAGTCGTTAAAGACTTGGGTCTTTAAATAAAGCAAAAAATCCCATCCACATATGGGTTGAAATGCATATGATGTTGTTCATACTTTGAAAACAAACAAATGGACAAGAATGCAAAACTGAAGTAAATATGCAGTTCTGAGGACACACTGATATTGCTCTTTCCTTATTCATCACTGTTATTTCAGCAGCTTAGGTGTTGAGCTGGATTATTTTTAGAAGCTGACTAGGAAATATTCTAAGCCCTACCTCAGAAAAGCAAACCATTTCATGTCCTATTTCCAATCCTTTTTTTTGGTTGGTTGGTTTTATTTCATTCCAGGTGGTTCTCATTTTAGTAATTGAAGTAATACTTGAAAAAGTACTTATCATTTTTGGCAAGCATGTACCCTAAGCTTAAATGGCCTAAACTCAGCTGGTGAAAATGCTCTAATGGAATGATTATGGTAGGTAAATAGTAAACTCATAGCAAATGAGTTTATATCAGAAAATCGTATTTCTATGATAGTACCATCACTCTCTCCATTGGTTAGAACTTCGTCATATTAGGACATTCAAACGTGGCAACACTGAACAAAATTCAAGGACAGATGTAGGATAGTCGCAGATTTTCTTCCTCCCAGTATTAGTAGAAAAGTCATAAATAGACTGAAAATTCTAAGAGACCTTCAATTGCATTTTTCTCTTTCACAGAGCTCAGTCACTTACCAACTTGCTTTAAAAACGATGGAAAGGTGACAAATATGCCTTGAAGTCTGGTGTCAACTTGAACTTAGAATAAATGAACTATTTCCCTTTTCCTCTCCTTTTGATTCTCACCTCTAGGCTAGATCTGCTGCAGATAAGTGCTTCGGTGCAGGTAATCTCTTAATTGCTGTAATTAAACTAAATCAAAAATGTTAACAGCCTAATAATTCTTGTTAGTTTTAAATATAGAAAGGACAGGTTCTCATTAACTTTTTGTTCTTATATACATACAAGGTCCTACTGTGGTGATCAAGGGTTAAAATAAAGCAGAAATATCTATTGTTTACTCCTGATTTTAAATTCAGAGGAACATTAAGATTCACAGAGTCATTAGGACCCCTGGAGTTTGTCTAGTCCAGCTTGCTCCTGTACAAAGCAGGGTCAGCTGGAAGGGGGTTTTGAGGGCCATATTCATTCAGGTTTGTGATACCTCCAAGGCTGCAGAATTCCACAGCCTCTGTGCAATCTGTGCAAGTGTTTGATCAGCCTCACAGTTAAAAAAAAAAAAAAAAAGAAAGCTTCCTGTTTAGATGGAATTTAATGGGTGTTCACTTGTGCCCACTGACTCATGTTCTGTCAGTTGGCACTTCTAAGAGTTTAGTTTCATCTTCTTCACTCCCTCCTTCCTATCAGGTATTTATACACATTGACAAGCTCCTTGTGAGACAGTCCTCTTCTCTGGGAGGAGGACTCTCCAGCTACAAGTCCCAGCTCCGATTCTTTTTCTGTATGTCAGATGTTCCAATGTCTGAATCATCTCTGTAGACCTGCTCTAAGCTATCCCCAATATGCCCTATTTGTCTTTAATTGAAGAGCCCAGAACTGGGGCTGGAATTCCAGTTCTAGTGCTTAACACAGGTGAAAGACCACCTCCCTCGGCTTGCTGACAACACTGCTAATACAGCCTAGGAGGCTGATGAACTTCTGTGCCACATGATATGAAAAAACCCATAATAATCTTGTTCAGGAAATAGTGTTTGACTTCATATTTCAATAGGTAGATAGTATCATGGGTATGTCTTTCTTTACATAACTTTCCTGGTGCTGGCTAATTAATTGTATGTTTGAGTTCATTAATATGTCAGTGAAGTTTTTTTTTTTTTTTTTGTAACTGATTTTGCTTTTGGTGGGTTTCTTTCTTTAATCTTTGGTTTCTATGCAAAAAGATTTTAGCTCCATTTAGAGAGATTAGTTTGGTGATTAGAGAAGAGATCACAGACAGCTGTGGTTTCCACCATCAGGTACTGCAGAGATATCAGAGAGTGAAAACCATTAAATTATTCATTTGATTTTGTAAGTTGTTCTTTCTTTATCCGTAGAAGAACTGTGTTTCTTTACAACTATTTAAATGAATTTTAAATATTCTCTTGAGCCTTAATCAATGTCAAATCTGGAATTCCCATTGACTTTGAAAGTAAAAGATTCAGATTCAAACTGTGTAGGAATAAGAGGTACATTTCAGACTAGAAGTTCTGAAAATTGGCAATAATTAAAAAACATATCAACAAATGACTTTTGAATTATTCAAGTAAATCAAAGAGTAAATCAAAAGCTGACTTCCAGCTTCTGTATTATTCTCAGCTGTGAGTGTCTTTCACAGAATCAGAGCTTCCATCACCCTTTTTGCACTGTGAGTACAAAGAACAAACCAAGACTTGCAGAGAGAAACCAAGGCAAAGCTTTCTGTTGATCTTTAATTGCTTTAAGAGCTTTTGTGAAGCCACGCTACACAGTGTGTATCTGACAAAAAGTTATGGAGCAAAGGTCAGTCACTCTAGTTCTAGTACATCATCTCTAAGCTGGATACATCAGGCAAAATTGCAGTATATAAATAACATTGTCTATGACAATATATCAGTGCATAATTTTCCAGTAAAAAATTTTATGATATAAACTCTTTCGCTAACTTACTTGCAACTTAAGCACAGGGTACATTCTTGTGAAAAGTGGTCTTTAATTACTTTTTAAAATTACTATTTCAACTACTAGAATAACAGCCACCGAAATATAAAAGCTAGATAGGAAAAAAGGGATGGGAAATACAACATAAAATATTTGTCATTCCTGAGGAAGGGTTTAGAAAATTTCCTATTCAGCTTCTAACAATAATCTAGTTCAACACCCAAGCTACTGAAACAACAGTGATGAATAAGTAAAGAGCAATATCAATGTGTATTCAGAGTCAGGTATATACTTCAGCATTCTTGTCTGTTTGTTTTTCTCAGAGTATGAACTGCAATATTGTTAAACAAACAATGTTGAAAATAATGTAGAATCATATGCAGTGTTTAAGCTTTTCACTTGGGAAATATACTTAAAACATTGCAATTTCAATAAAACTTTTGTCAGGAAAAGGAATGTACTTTGTTTTTTGTCCTAACCTCAGCTGGTGAAAACTCACTATCAAGGCCAAAGTCTATTAAGATTCCTGATTTACACGAGATATATATCTAGTGTTTGAATTACATACTAGTACAACCATAGTAGTAAATTGTACAGTTCATTACTGGTGTATGTCTAATTTCCTGAGAAGTTTGACACTTAGTCATAATAATATAATAGTATTATACAATATGAAGTGAGAAGATTAAATCATGTAAAACAAAAGCAGGAACCTCGGGGACATGATGTGAATGTATTTTAAGGTACTAAAATTGGATGCATCTCAAAGTACTAAAATATGAGATACTACAGAAAATCAGCGCAATTCCTAACAGAAACACTTTGAAGGAGCAGTGCCCATTTTGGCAGAAAACAAGAGCAGTTCTGTGGTAACTTAACCCTATAGAGCAATTCACATATTCTCTTTTGGCACAGGCACTTATTTTAAACAGCTATTTTCTAGTACCAAAGGCTCTTTTGGGAGCTCATCCTAAAGAAAAAAGAAGGAAAGCCTCATAACTCTAATACATGAGCTCTCTTGCCTCTTCCCAACTCTGTGGGGCACTCATGAACTAAGCCAAGAATACACAGTTTCTCATACAGACTTTTTTTCTGCCTCCTTTTATGAAACCACAAGTTGCTTTCTCTTAATATTTTCCAGAGATTTCACAGAGGATGCAAACTGTCTTCAGGTCTTTTACAGGCTCTAGCAGACTGTCATCTGGTGCTGCAGAAGGCTGGCAGCATGCAGGCTGTTTTATAAAAAATAAAAGAAACAGTTAGCTGCTTTGTGCAGTTAATAGCTTAAATGCATACAGTCAAAGAAGTCTTGCTGTAAGGATTTTAAGAAAAAAACATAAGCTATTATTTCCCCATTAAATATTACCTCTTCTCCTCAGAATTCCCCAGTAAACAGTATTTTACCCAACTTTAACATTCAACCTAGTTTACTAAGAAGATACAAATGAGGTTGATGCTCATTTGTCAAAAAAATTGCTATTTTTTCTGGGTAGGAGTTGATCATATGTCAGAGTTTCCTTTTTGTAATATCAATTAACTCAGCGTTTTGCCCTTCAAGTTATATGTTGACGACAAAAACAAGGATATGATATATTTCTAGGAGACAGGAGATCTAGGTGGAGGTTGTAAAAAGGAAAAAAATGTCAGAGGGAATTAAAGGGACTGCTATGCCAAAGAAAGAACATGGAAAAGGTCAAGAAATTTAATAAGAAAATCAGGTAACAAAGAGATAAAAAGAAAGCAAAAAAACCCCTCAACTGTAAACTTTGGTGTAATACATGAGGGCAGTTTCCCAGGAGATCCTACTGACAATCTCCCTGGTTAGCTGGAAGTCTGTCTTCCTAAAGTTCAAGAGCCTGACTTTACTCCTTTTCTGAGCTATACTTCTCAAGACTGCGAACTCCAGCAATCCATGATTGCTGCAGCCCAGGCTACCTCCAGTCCTGACATTGCCAATTAGCTCTCTAATTAGCTCCTAGTCTCTCTAGGCTGGTGACCATCAAATCTAGTACTGCGTTCTCTCCCATAGGGCTGTATATCACCTGCCTTATGAAATTATCCCTCATGCCACAGCCACAAAGTTCCTTTTCTTTCCTCCTTCTCTGATTTTTACCCAAAGGCTTTCTATCTGCTCATGGCTGTTCTTCATAAATAGCTCTTCATAGTTAATCCCAATCTTAATGTAGAGGGAAATCTCTCCTCCTCTCTTTCCTTTCCTGTCTCTTCTCAACAGGATGTAGCCATTGATAACCACACTCCAATCATGGGATTCATCCTGCCTAGTTTCAGTAATGGCAACAAGGTCATACATTCTAGCAGCATAGTGTCTTCCACTTCCTTCTGTTTGTTTCTCTAGGATAGGCAAAACCAAAACCCTAGTACCTCACACAAAGAATAAAAAAACAATTAAAAATTGTTTTGCTTTGTGTTTCTACAGTTAAATGTCAGATATAATGAAAAGTGAACAAATTCTGCCCTGGTTTGTCTCTAAAGTATCTCCTGAAAAATCCATCAATATTGGCTTTTAGTTTGAGTTATTGCAGTTTGGAAAGCTATATTGGTTGGTGGCTTTCTGTTTGGGGTTTTCTTTGTTTCTTTTGGTTGTGTTTCACGTGAGTTTTTTTAATTTTCATTGCTAGGAAGGTACATCATTTATTTAACATTTTAAAGATCTTCCTCTTTTGGCAGTTTCAAGCAACAAAGGTAGTACTACACCAAGTAGCAGTTACTGTGCTTCAGTAAACCTTCTCTAACTTAGTAAGTTCTAGTTCTGGACTATTTCCAAACTTTTATCATGAAGAAATTGGTATGAATGCGTGTAACGGGAAAAAAAAGGAATTACAAGGTTTTTCGGTTCCATCTAGTGGTAAGAGAAGGTATAAGTCTCAAAGCATCACTCAGTCTCCGTAATAGCAGTGATAGAAAGGTTAGCAAAAATAATACAAATCAATGTATAAATTAAGAATAAAACGTTTTACTAATAAAGAAGTCAAGCCTATCTTTTCTGTTAATATTTTCTTATGAGAGAAAATAGGGTTTGATATCTAGGACCCCAGTTATTTTACAGGAATGAAGGAGCAGCTTTTAAAAGCTTGGTGAGCAGGTACATTGTCTGTTGCAGTTATGCAGTATGTCTGTTCAAAACTTATTTTCTGATAATAACCAACCAATAAAAAAAAAATCCCTCTTTTTGCCTCCAATGGCCTTCAAATATGGTGATGCTCTTTGACTTTATATTGCAGATCCATGCATTTTCAGTATAGAACATGCAGACTGCCCAAAATTACAGAGGCAAATTAAACTGCAAGATTTATCATTGTGTCTTATAAACAAATGTACAGCATTTGCAGTGATTTTTTTTGGGTTGTTTGTTTCCTGTAACATTTACCTAAGAGGTAATTTATCTATAAAGGCATCATGTTGTTATTAATATTCACTGTTTTCACCCTCTGTAATAAAAAGCAAATAGAAAAAGAAAAATGTTAGCCATGTTTGCTTCATGGCTGAGATAAGAACATTGTAGGGAGCATGTGACAGCATCAATCATGAGAACAAGCAGAGACATAAAGTGATCATGTACTGCCAGATTAAACTAAAAGCTGAGACTGCACTGGGCAAAACCAAAATATCCTTCAAGAACAATGAAGAATAGACTTTTCCTTTCATGAGTGATCTGACAAAACCACAGATTTATCTATTTCCTCTCCTTGTTGAACTACCTCCTTAAATTAAAAAAAAAAATCAAAACCAAAAACAAACAAATGCATTATCAAATCATGACATTAAGTAGCTTTACAGATGTGATTTTTACAAATAAAGAGTATATTTTTTTTCTACAGTGGTACAAGCTGGGTTGGGAGAGATAAGGGGTGGGGGGGGAATGGACGACAACAAAATACCGTACCAAAACCAAGTCAGGATATAGGATATGAAGTAAAATAGATGAGTTTTAGTCTTTTGCCAGTCAGTTGAGACCTTGATTGCAAAAGATCTGTTCACCTAGCAGTTATCTGTTTTCTATAATCATCATCATATGTGGAGATAGCTTTTTCAAAGACACTTGCAGGAGCAGACCACTTCTGAAAAAAAGATATAAATAAACAAGGGCATACTGGAAATAGACCAGCAAAGGGCCACAAACATTAAAAGTCTGGAGCACCTCTCCTGTGAGGAAAGGCTGAGAGAGCTAGGGCTATTTAACCTTGAGAAGAGAAGTGTCCAGGCATATTATTAATATATTTAAATTCCTGAAGGGAGGCTGCAAAGAAGACAGAGGCAGTCTCTCCTCAGTTGTGTCAAGTGACAGGACCAGAGGCAATGGGCACAACCAGAAACACAGAAGGCTCCATCTAAATGTCAGGGAACATTTTTTTACTGTGAGGATGACAAAACTCTGGTACAGTCTGCTCAGGGAAGTTGTGGAGTCTCAATCTTTTGTTATATTTGAAAGCTCTCTGGGCATGGTTCTAGGCAAGCTGTTATAGGTGGGTCTGCTTGAAAAAGATTTGACCAGGTGGTGACCTTCAGGGGTCCTTTGCAACCTCAATCATTCTGTGATTCTGTGAAACTGAAAAACATCAGAAAAATATCAGAAAGGGCCTTCAAGTTTATGTAGTAAATGAATATTATTACCTATTTTTGGTAGGTAAATATATATACCACACAGTATTAGATAGTCGTATGACCACATGTCAAAATGGCAATTATTAAAGCATCTAAAATTTCTTACAGTCATGCAGTCCATCGGCCTGTTTCTAAACCAGAAATATGACTGTGACCAAACTGAACCTCAGATAAATTTATTATGTTCCATTCTTTTTTTTTTTTGGTCTACCTAGTATTAGCAAACAGTGGGAGTTTTATCATTAAAAAGGTTTCCACTGCTTAACATACCTTATTGAAACAAAAGATTTCCTTGAAATTGTTCTAGGTTTTTTTTCACTTCAAATAATTTTAGTCTATATCTTTAAGACACACTCTCTATCACTATGGAGTAATATTATTTATTTTTCTGTTAATGGTATAAAAACATCATAATATAATTATACACTGGTTGTTTTTCTTTTTTTTTTGTTCAGTGAAGCAGTTGTAGACATATTTAGTTTTACTGAGGTTATTTAATCACTTTTCAGTTATTGGTTTTTATCTATCTTTCCGAAAACCATTTCAGTTATTCAATGAATTTTTTCCAATTTGCCTTCATTTTCCCCTGATGACAAAAGATTTGGAAATTAATAAAATAAGCCCTTTTTTCCTTTTCTTTGAATGGCAGTTTGGTTTACTTCGTCAGTGTTCTCAGTAGTTGAGGACATAGCAGAGTTTGTCTCAAGTCTGTAGATACAAGCCCTCCAGAGGTACCAGGCTGTATTTATATAGGCTCAAGCAATAGGTTAAGCATTTGTTATGTCTGTGTTTTTATCTGGTTTGATGACAGCAAACACAGACTAGAAATGGTGCTGCCATGTGTCATGCTTGTGCTAATAAAGCCTCTGACTTTTTTTCCTGAACACTAGAACCATTTTCTGAACTCTAGAACCATTTCGTTATGATCCTTCAGCCATTTTGCAGAGTCTTTTTGACTCATGATTGGAAATGTTTGAAACCCAGCACCAAACATCTGAGGGATCCATTCTGTTACCCTTTCTCAGGCTGCAAACATGCTTGCTTGCATAAGTGTATATAGTCCACAGGTGGGAGTAAAGGATGAGCTGAAAATGGTTATATGAATGCATACTTGCATGGTGGTTATATATACTTAAGGACTGAATGTCACATGAAGAGAATTAATGAAAAATGAAAGAATGATAGATCTTGTACTTTACCAGATGACAAATTGTCTACACCTGGTGAGCTAACACAATGCTTGCTCTACCAAAACCACTGGCATATGGAACTACACAATGCCCACTGTGTAAGAAGGAAAACTGGAATTTCACCAGCTCCAGTGCCTTGCCAACTCAGCCAGGTCAGCTGGAACATTGGGGTCCCCGACCACTATGGACCACCAGAGAGACCCCCAGGACAGAAGAATGCATGCCTAAAGGGGAGGGGAAATATGTTAATGATTTCTGGGGAAATAATTATCATGTGTATGTTTAGTCCAGGACAATCAATGAATATGTATGTAGAATATATTCACATCTCTCTTTGCAACCCTTGACTTCTGCTCCTAAATTTTCAGTAACATTCAAGAACATTAGACGAACTCTCAACATAATGCTGGTCATCCTTGTTACAAAAAAATATTTGTATTTCAAAACTTTCTGGCCACATACAGGAGAGAATCAAGCATCTAAAGAAATGTTATCTTAAATTTTAAATGCTTTCTTAACCACTCTTCATTTTCTAGTTTTACTTGACAAAAGTATTAGTTAACAATTCATTAACTTCAAATTACCCTCCAAAAGCCAGATTTTCAAAGAATACTAAGTCAATTTTTTCTCCTACATGAAGTGTTCGTCTTTCAGAGGAGTTCAGTGATCTGAGGCAGTTGATCTCCTTGTGCCACACGTATGCTGAACATTGAGACAGTTTGTTTTAACTGCTTTGAGAGGGTCATAGACTGTTAAATGCCCAGGAATCCAAATGGGAACTGTAAATAGTGGTACGTTCAGAAGTCCTGTCCATGATTCTTTTCAAATTGATTCTTATATGCTAATCTTTTCCAATTGCTGCTGATGCTTATATCTCCAGTCCTCACTGTAATAAATCTTCATGGTATTCCTAATCATATGGACATTTCTCTTTTAGTTTCCCTGTTGAAGACAGATTATTCAAGAAAAATATAAATATCAGCATCCAGACCATTTTTTATTCAGCATTAATTTCAGTGCCTTCATTTATTAACTGACCTATTTTCTTTCTGTTATTTCTTTTCTCTCTGAGGTATTTCTTTGTTCCTCTTGTCATGTTATCTAACATGCATTTATTTTTTCTTTTCCTTGAATTAAACCCAGAAAAGAGTCCTTCCTGAAAATCATTGTTTTCTTCTGTATCACTGTATCTATTTTTCTTCAGAATTAGAAACTATTATTTATGACATCCTGGTTATGTTTCTAAGGGGTTAGTATGCATGAGAATTCCCTAGTTATGCATCATTTATTACTTACTCCTAATTAGAGTCTAATGGTTCCATGAAGACTTCTCTGTGTTGATTTGGTGTTTTGTGGGACTGGGGGAGGAGGTGTTGATATCCAAGAGAGATTAAGAGGAGCCCATGTAGTGGTGAAAATGTCTGGAACACCCTAGAACTTGTCTATTGGTCTCTCAGGACTGAGTGAAGCAGACTCAATAATTTACTACATGAGAAAAAAAAAATCAAAACTCCAACCCAATCTATTTCTGTGGTAAATAATGTAATCATATCACGGACATATTTTTTTTTCTATTTTTCTCTATTTCTAGTCCACTTTCAAAATCACACTAGTACTCAACATCTACTACAGAACTGGATAGGAGAGAACTGGTTACCTTGAAGGTAATGTACTCCAGCCGCTAAGAACAAGTAAATATTTCTGAGTGGGAATTCTTGATTATTCCAATAGCAGATCTGACATGAGGTTGTAAAATTTCTATAGGTATTCAAGAAACAGACACCCAGTGCATAATTAGTGAGATTTTCAGAATAATTTTGTCCTGGAACAGACTATTTTGTATTTAGTTTATACAGAAGGCAATGCTGAAAGGCTCAGATGCTAAATTCTAGGATTTTCTCTCATTTTGAGCTGAGAAGATCAGCATGGTTAAAGCTAAGCTGAATAAGGACAAGAATATACTCTTTCCAAGTCTCATGAGCAGCCCATCCACTAATAGATAACAAGTGCTGGAAAGCTTAATAGCAGATGACCAATGCAGTGACAGTGTGAGCAGAAGAGCTTTGGAATTGCTATTACTTCAGTGTGCTCAGATAAGGCCTCTAAAGATGCCAGTGAGGCAGATAACAAGTGCTGAATGCCTGATCAGTCCTTTCTTCCTCTCCTAGTCTCCTTGCAGCTATATCACCCAGATGCAAGAATGAGACTCTCCAGTTTGAAAACCATCTGCACCCATGCATCTCCAGCCTTTTTCCTGACTATTTAGGGAACAAGGAAGGGCATGCTTTGTGAAAAGGAACAATCAGAGGCAAGATCTTTAAGGAATCACACTATAGTTCCTTTATAAAAATACATTCCTGTTGAAGCAGAGACAGTTATTTATTAATGTCTTCTGTGGTTAGCTGCTTCTAAAGGGATGCAACAGGGCAACAAGGCAAATGGTCATGATAAAATTTTATACTACAACTTATCCTCTGTGTGCCATAGCTCTGCTTCTCTTTCAGCATCCTCTGACAAACCTCATTTTTTCAGTAAAGCATGCTGATTTTGCAACCTCTTCATTATAAAAGTGGCTTTAATTGTAAGCAATTGCATATGTCTGCATCTAAAATGATACTTGTGTATAAGATGTTTCTACTAGCAGGGTTGCTTTTGTTTTAACGCAGAAGTTCTTGCTATAACCATATTAAGTATGTTTGATGAAATATACCATTATTACCTAATGTTTTATTCTATTTGTTTTAAAAGTAATAGAATTTTTATAGGTAGGCTATTAGCATGGAAACATAATGACTGTAATACACAAAATAATTAACGTACAGCAGCAAAACCCTCAATTTACTGTCCCACGGCATTCTGTGTAAAAAACAAAAAAACAAAAACAAAACCATGAAGAACCAGAAGGAAAGTAAAATATAAAATAAACATATTATTGAAAATGGATTTTGTGAGATTACCAGTTTCAATACATTCCCTTGGCAAATGCATACACAGTGTTTTCACCTATAAGCTTTATCTGCAGTTGTTTCAGAGTATTTATTTTCAGAATATTCAGGTTTCTCATATATTCGCTTTGCTTTATTTCCAGCATATTTCTTAACAGTTTTGAAACTTTGCCTGTTTTATAATTACTTTGGAATATATGTTTTCCACAAAATAAAAGCACTAAGAAAAGAAAGCAATAAAACTGTTTTCAGAGATTTTCTTTTTACTACTTTAGTTTTAGTACCAGTGCATTACTTAAAATATTAATGCATTTTTAATGCCATCTGTGCATTGGGAGATGTATCTCTTCTTAGTAAAACACTAGCATGTGATATCTGAAGCCCCACTGAAATCTGCAAAAAGTGCATCCAGGGATGCAGAGTCCTGAGATGTCAGGGCTGTACAACCACAAGACCTCCACTAATCTTATGATGTGGAGCATGTATTACTCAGTTCAGTGTATTAATAAGTTTGGTTCAGACCTCTGTTACACTGTTCTCCATCCTTCATTCATCTATGCCTCTAAGCAAGGTTTTGTGTTTTAATACTGACTATAAACACTATAGTTTCAGACTATTACAAGAATGTTTTCCTCATATGTTGATCACAATGAGGAAATAGAGAACAATTTATATAGTGTACCAAAGATATTAAATTCAAAGAAGTAGCGTTGCAGTACTCTGGTAATCTTGTTTCCATTAATCAATAGAGAGGATATCCAATTTTGCATAATTATAGAAAACAAGTAATTAGTTTGAATTTTCTGGTTATAGTATGCTCAGAATTAATTCAGGAAGGACTACTTTAGTCACTAGGATTGGTACAGTTAAACCAGACCATACCTGAGAAACATAAAAAAAATTTGTATACATGTGTTAGTAAATAATGGCTGTTTGAGTGATTTGCCCTGCTATACGTCCAAGAGTATAATTAGACAAAGGGATCTATCTCACCCAGCTTTAGGATCTGTAACATGCTCCACTGCAAAAGATGAAGAGAGGTAAGCATTACCTGGGAATAGTTGACTTGAAAGTCTAATTCAGGGTGCAATAAATCATATATCAAAAGTATCTATTTCACTTCAGCAGCTTCAAAGTTTAAATTATTTGGAGTTTGCAATCTAGATCTACAAAATTATTAAAAATTAATTCCATCAAGGAGATTTTAAAATTTGTTTTCTTTTGTCAAGATAATTGAAATTCTTGTGACGAGAAATATATTCACAGTCCTAGAAATGTATGTTCGTCCTAAGTCAGCGTTAGTAAAAAGAACTTGTTTGCCATGTTAACTCTGTGCAGTTTGTAGTTACAACATTTCACAGCGCTTCTTACAAGTGATGTAAGCAGCACACTGCAACCTGAGTTAGAGACTGCACCCAGATTCTGCAGGGATCTGTGCACACACAGATTGATGTCAAGAAGATGCTTTTTGTCTAAAGAACCAGTGCTAGGACTGATGCTGCAGTGCAGTGGAATTAGTTGCTAACAGCTGAAATGTCTCTCTTCTTCATCTCTCTCTTTATGAATAGATTTTTAATTTTACTAGAGCTTGTTTTAACAAAACATCAAACCCTCCTTTACCTCTCTTACTGTTTGTATTTAACGGGAATTTACAAAAACACTGTGAATTTTAGGAGCAGAAATCTTTTGTGACTTCTACATCAAATTAGCATGAATAATTTTCTCTGGTATTTGTACACTACAAAATCTCACAGACACCTTCAAAAATCACTTGCCAGCTAAATCACAGCCCACTATTTCAATCATTTTCCTAAAGCCCAGGTGTGAAAAGTCTAGTGTAAGGGGGAATTAGTACCATATGGTAACAGACATATGTAAACAGATTTTTTTAATATCTCCATAGAACTTTTCCTACCCTAATGACTGAAAAATTGAGACAGATTGTTGTATCACTGCTAAAATACAGATAGCTGTGAGAAAACCTCAGTCTGTAAGCATCAGAAACTTCTGGCTTGAGATGAGTGCTGCATTTCTGAAGTCTGGGAGCCCTTGCTGATAACTCATTGAGGCAGACCACCTCTCTGCTTGAGGAGATTTTGCTGTGTCTGAGCTGATTAGGGAGTGAGAAACCAAGAACTGAAAATCACTGATTGCTAAGAGCTCCTATCAGGTTTAACAAGAATTTGAAGGACGGAGGGAAGCAGTGTACATAAGCATAATCTCTTGGCCTTGGAACATAACCTAAGAAAATAAGAATTGCCAGTTTCTAGTAACCCTTCTCAAACCTGAAAGTAAGGACTTAGCCTGAATCCTGTCAGGCTTCTACTGAGAACTTTTGTTATGATTTTTTGTCCTTACTTTCTAAACTAGAAAAAAACCCCAACTAAATACACAGTGTGCATTGTTTGAGTATATATTAATAGAATTTATTAAATCTTATTAATATGAAGAAAAGAAGAATGGAATATGAAGGCAAAACTATATGTCTTTTTTGCCCCAATATTCTCTCATGTGATGGCAATTCCAGCAACAGCTCAATGAGTTTTTAATGTCTTTTTCCTCTTTTTTTTCCCCCAGAGATATGCTTGTGAATAGTAAATTGATAGAAATATAGGGAGAGAAGGAATAAAATAAAAAGAGGATAGGAAAAGAAGACAAAAGACAGGAAAATATAGTAGAGAGGGTTTTCAAAGAGATGGCAGATAAAAGAAGATGGATCTCAGAGAAGCAGTACTCCAAGTATAAAGGTGGGGAGGCAAGTGTTTCAAAGCGAGGGTGAATAAAATTAGCTTTGGCTGTGAAACAGATGTTTATCAAAATACTATAAATTCTGATATGAAGGAAATTACAGAGTGACTGTTATTTTGGGTTTTTTTTCCTGCTTTCCTCTTTAGTGTTTATGAAAAATTGTAAGAGCAATACATACTATAACAGCAACACCACACACTGTGGAACTTTATTATGCTCAAGATACTGTGACCACCTGAAAAGGATACTAGGGCCACAATGTCTCCTGTATCTGGATTTGGAACAGGTTAAATCACTAGAAAATATCAAACTGATATAATCTTTAGTAGATATTTTATGTGCATAAAATAACAATGGGAGATGTAGTGGAAAAAGGGAAAATGTGAAAGCCTGGTCAAATAACATTAGTCAAAAATAAAGCAATACCTCCATGAAGGAGCCAGGTACACTAGGGTACTGTAAAAGTAAGAGATATAATTTAATTTTTTAGTAAGAGATATAATTTAATTTTGAATTTCACACACTTTAAATTTGTAAATAGCTAATTTGCCAGTTTTCCAACACTTATATCCCCCAGAGTTATCTATGAATTTTATGGTTTCTGTCTCCTCTTGTCCCTAAATCTTAAACCTACTTGAATATGGTTTCAAATTCTGATAGCCTGTATTCATTATGAAACCCTTAAGTGTGTTAGTGTTTCTATTTCTGTTTCTGAGTTAGCCTCACAAAGGTAAAACATATAATAAAGCTTTTATGGAGATATAAAGACATATGATTACTTTTTGGGAGATATTGAAACTGTTGTAGAAAATAAACAGTCAGTTACCAGTCTTAAAATCAGAAAAAGAGCCCATGCTGACAACATTCCTTTGAGTAAAAAGTTCTTTCTGATCAAGATAAAGAATACCATTCTATTTGGCAGTTGTAGAAGAGACAGCTTCAACACGTAAGGATGTACACAGGGAAAGGGTCTTTGCCTGATGCTTGTTGACATCTCCAAAATATGAAAAGTAATTTGCAATATTAATAGAATCTTTACAAATTTCTTACTATTACTTTGCATACATTGACTTCCTCCCTGTTAGATTTAATAATATATAATGGATAATTATAGATTTTTTAAAGATCTTAAAAATTCGTTTCCTGTGGTTTCTTTCCTATTTCTGTTTTCCTCTTCAAATCAAGACATACAAATATTTGATTGTATATTAACCTGTTTTTATTTTTGAGTGGTCTTTCTTGCAATGTGACGACTCACCTCTGTATACAAACACACGCTAGATGCTTGTATGCAAGATAGAATGGAGTTAGTGAACCCAGGCAGAGTAAGACATTGGCAACTGCTCCAGTAAGACATGTCCCTTCCCTCTTCCCTTCAGCACCATCTATTTTTTCCTTAATTCCAGTGAGTTTGGCAACAGTGATTTCCTTTTTCTGTTTTTCAACTGCAGGGATGCTAGATGGTGAAAATTCCAGAAGAAGAGGAGAAGGTAACATTTCTTCTCAGTATCTTCTATGTGTATCTGAACTGACAACATAAGAAAACTGTTTTCTGCAGGCATGAGCAGTTTTTCCTAGAATGAAATGGAAACTTAAAATCTTAGGTTTTAAGAGCAGCCAAAAGGTCCTGCTGCAATTTCAATTTATTCTAGAAATATGTTCTAACAATGGGTTTGAAACACGCTTCTGTCCTTCATGGTAAAGCAGATTGAGTGAGCCAAATTACTGTGTAATCTACAACATGATCACTGTTCTTTTGGTTTGGCTGGTCTCTCTTAACTCTTACCAGTTGCTGTACATGGTTTTTTGGGTGGTCAGTACCACTGCTGTCAGTCCCTTGTTTTGAATTACAGCAAAACTCATTTATGTTAGGCCATTTTGTCAATGTTCCTTCTCATTGACAATTCTGCTGGATATGTGCCTTAGTTGCATTTTGTCTATAACAGTTTAGACTGCATTTAGAAGTTTTCCTACTGCAGATGCACTTCTGCAAATTATAAAGAAATTAATTTTAAAGTCTGTAGAGAATAGCTATTTCTTTTTTCAATGATACAGTCTCTTTTATTACTGGTATAATAAATCCAGAGCTTTCTGTGAAGAAAAAATAGAGCAAAGGTAGCTTATTTCAATAGTAGTATGTCAGAGATGAAGTTAACTTTCAGAAAATGTATTTTTTTCCCTGTCCTTACCACAATAACATTGTTAGCACAAAATAAAAGAAAATTGATGAAAAAGATATTGTATACTTGATGTTGATGGAACGCATGTTTGTGTCTAATACACTAGAGAAAGTCTCCAATAACAGTTCACCCAAGTGAAAATATTGGACCATTTTGCTCCCAAGGTCAATGTCAATTGAGGTTATTGACTATATAAATGCTAAATACAAAAGTTTGTGTTGCTCAAGGCTACTCTTAACTTGTACACTATACTTTTCAAGGTTCCTCAGTTCCATTTAGAGTTTGCATCTCTCACTCATTTATGCCATTTCTATCTTTTTGTCCTGTTTCTTTCTTAACAATTGTTTCAGTCTGTAAATCCTAAATGTTAAAGGTGTCACTGTTATGGAGGGAAGAACATCATATTCAAGAACCCATTTTTATCTTGTCTGCTAAAAAATGTCCATTTTCACAGACAAAGGTGAGCCGAGAGGAAAGGAGGTAAGAGGCACAACTGCTGGGCTACACCCAGACACACCATGGGATTCATCAGCCCATCACAGCCCTGTCCAGCAGCTCAGAGGATAACAGGAGTACAATGTCAAGTGGGAGCCCAAATTAAAGACTCAGAGAAAGACACAGTCTTGTCCAGGCCATTCCCAGGGCTGCCTCCGGAGAACCTGGTTCAGATGTCACAGCTACCACATGAGTCTGCAAGATTATTTTACTGGATAAGTGTGTCTCTCTACTTTCAGAGAATTTGCAACACATTATGGGATGCAAAAGAAAAGCATTTGAAATTACGAAGGAATTATTACAGAAGGTTTAGAGGAGGAAAAAAAGGCAAGGAAAATGGTAGTGGGATAGATATGGGTGATTTGGTGAGGAACAAGAATGAGAAAACAAAGGAGTAAGAGGAAAAATAGGGACATTTGCATGTTAATAGTTTGTTGGTTTGTATAGTTTTCAGCCATGCTTTGCACCTGATCAATTTAGTCTGTCTTACCTTCTTGTTGAATTCCTTCCTAACTCTTTCCTTTATAAGGTTATCTCTCTTCAATATGCATGTATTTAAGACGGCTTGAGCTCCAGCAAATGGAATCAGACCAGGGGCCAGAGGTAGCATCTGGGACAAGTGCAGATGCGAGTGTGTGATTTGTTTTGAAGGTAAGCCAGATGAGCCAGTTGAGTAGGTGAAGTGACCTGGGAGTCAGTCTGTGTGTCTCTGAGGGGGAGACCACAGCAGAAGCTGTTTTTCAGGTGTCCAGGGAGTTCCAGAGAACTGCTGGAGGGATCATGTATTCTGGGAGTCGATTAGAAAAACTGCTTGGATCTGTGTCTTTGTGTGTGTGTGTGTAGTAGTCTGTACCAGCACCTGGATGTGACTGCAATCCTTAGGGGGTTGTACGTTGAGATGCAAATGGAGAGACTGGGATTATTCAAGGGCAGACTGGGTGAGCTTAGTTAGCTGCTGGAGGGACCCCCCAGGTACAAATGGATATATGTATACATACACACATACAGATATATAATGAGAAATGGGAACACAGTGATGCTTTTGGTGCTGTTTGTGCCTGTGTGAGTGATGAATGTTTTCATCTGCATTGATCTGTGCGGCCAGCTGTGTGTATAACGTGCTGTATATCTGTTCTCTATGCATATGTGCCTACTGGGAATACATGCCCAGCCTCACTACTGACTGGACATGGAGGCATGGGGCTGCTGCAGTAGATTTGCCTCTGTCAAGCTACTGGATTTGATAACTGCAGAACTTGACATAAGTTGTTCTGCAGTCATGCAAGCTGTAGAATAATATTATTTATAAATATCTGAAGTCCAAGCACAATAGTAGCGTTATTGGGCAGATGTAAAAAAATTTAAGCCACCTAGAAAAAATATAAATAACTGGTTCTTTCAACTGCCATTGCAGATCTGTAACACAGAGAATTTTTGGTGATTAGAGGGAAGCCATTGATACATATTTCATACTGAGAAGGATCAGTTTTTGAGTGGATTCAGCTTTCTGATATTTGTGAAAGGTTCTGCATACTTTCCAACTTTCTGATATATATGGGATTACTCACTGAGTAAAGAATTAATCACTGTGGCTAAAGTTGACAGAATTAGGCCCTGATTAATTTGGCTGAAATCATAGGAGGAGTCAGTCAGTATCAGCACAAAAATAGACTCTGATTTTCACCATAGTTCTTATTGCAATGTCACGATGCCAAACTGGCTGCCTCTCAATAGAATTAAAAACTGTGACTTTTTCTTTAGTCATTTCTCCTTGTTTCTTAGCTTCTTTGATTCAAAGGTATTGTGCAGACTGCATAGTACAATGAACTGCAGTCCATGAATGGAACCAAAAGGTGTACTTCATGACTCAAAATACAAACCTGTAATCCTGAAGCACGATAGATACTGTGATTTTTTTTTTTTAATCCAAGGGATTGCTCACAACCCTTTCACAGTTCTGATAAAAATCCAAAGTATTATATATTTGATTGTAATCTGTTGGACAATCTTTTAGCCATTCAAATCTAGTGATTATTGAAGTATGCCTTGCTTGCATTTTGCAATTACAGTGTGATAATAGTAGGATGTTACACAAAACATCATGGAGTTGAGCTTGGATTAATCATCAAAGTATCCTGATTCTTGGAAGATTTGCAGCCTAAGGAAATTACCATGGCTGTCATATTGGTTAATTTGCAAAATATTATTCTGCAATATTAATGCAGTGCTTTCAAAGTCTACAGTGTACAGGTACACAGATTATTAGTAAAACAGAAAACAAATGACTGCATTCTAGATTAAACATGGAGGTAATGAATGTAATGTCTGAAAAAAGAAGGCAAAGGAAAAGAAAAAGAACTTAGTGTTTTCCATAAGCATTTTTCCATATTTATATTGCTATTTCCGTTTCATCAAGGAGAATAAACAGGGAACTCTCTTTTTCCCCCCTTCCCCAAGCATCCTCGACTGAACTTTGGCAATATGTAATAGCAACAGCTGTTAAGTCACCACTCTTTCTTCCACCTCATGCACCTGGCTTGTTGCTGTTAGATCTCACAGATTGAGACTGAAATCATAAAATGGAAAGATATGTCCTCAGATTCTGTATATGGGAAGTGCTGGCAAAATCATCAGTAGATGAATGACCCTTAGGACCAGCCTGACAATATTTCTCTTTCTTGCCAGAACAGTTTAATAACTTTTTTGAGGTGTAGGCTTTAGTGGATTATTGGTTTTTGCAGAGTGTATGATGGAGGATCAAAATAGAAAACAATTTGTTGAAACAAGATTTCTCATAGATTTTAAAATCTGTATCTGATTTTGTTTTAATCTGTGTGTCTGTCTTGTTGCATCATGTAACTATTGCATTCATAGAGTCCTTCTGTTTTGTTTCTCTATAATTCCTGAGACAAAGGTTGTGACTCAGAAGTATTTGTACATAGTGAACTAGACAGGTTTTGATAGTCACTGCATATGGAAGCTTCCTCAAAATGCTGCCACTTTAAAGCATCCATTTCATCTGTACAATTTAGTTTAGCTTGTTAAAATGAATAATCCTCCAAGGACCTAGAGTTATGCTGGAAATTTTCATTTGCAAAGTTTAATCAGACTTCCTGGTTCTGTTCCTAGCATTTATAACTTTAACATTTGGTTATCAGAGTCTTAAGTGACTGTAAAAACCCCACCAGCATTCAGATATTCAAGAAACTACATTACATTTTCAGTAAATTTCTGCTTAAAAAATTGAGGTAAAAAGAAAGACTTTTTAAATTATTTGTGCATAAAACACACACATAATAGTTTTAAGCATGACAACAATATCATTCAAGGTCTGATCCAGTGAGCCCAACTCAGATATATAAAAGTTATTTAAGTTCAAGGGCAGTGCAAAGCATTCTCAGAACACTACACTAATTTCACTTAATTCCTCTGGTTCTGTAAAGAGTGGCTATTTGAAAAAGTTAACTGAGTCTGTGTGGTTTTAATGAGATTTACTAAAAAGGTGAAGCAGAGAAATATAGCACTCAAATACATGAAAATAGCTGAAATTGCTCTTACTGCACTAAGCTCATTAAATTAACTTGCTTGAATGCTGGCTATTAGAATTATCAGACTAGAGATTTAATAGGTCTAATGCATCTGCTTGGTGAGGTTCACACATCTCCCTACCCAAAGGTTATTAAGCAGGCACAGTGTATTTCTTCTTGGGTAGCTGTGCTTCTGGCATACACACTGTTGCTGTAGTGCAGAGAAAGTGCTGTGTTAGTGCAAAGTGTGCTTAGAGCAAAGAAAGCAATAAGGACAACTTGTGTAGAGGTAACCCTTGGAAAAATTCTGTTGGAGACACATTCCATCATACCCAATAGAAAAATCACTCCAAATCATGGTCTGAAGTTAAATTCAGGGAGTTTCTAAATGGATTTAATGGTTTAGATCTCATATATGTCACTTAGTCAAGTCTGTGCTACATTCTCCTTTCACAGTTAAGCTGATTATTTCATTTTAGACCATGATAAGGAGTCTGAATGAACAGGTGAACTTCACACAGTGTTAAGATGATAAAAAAAATTAATGTCTTTATTCTACAGCCCCAGTGATGCAGAAGACTCTCCTTTATCCTAGTAGATAACATTAATTTCTGTTTCTCTACCTCCAGAGCACAAGCTTTGACATGCAATTTTGGAGTGAATGTAGTTAGCCAGCAGCCTTACAAATTCAGAAAATCCTTAATGCAACCAGAGAAGTAGAGCAATGTTAGAGCTTAGTATGATCTGAAAAAGCAATCTCTGTAGACTCACAGGTTTATTGAGTTTCAGCCTCTTGAGTGCCAAACAGGCAGAGGCAGAACTATGTGTCAATGCTATGTTCCAGTTTGCAGGTTCTTTGGGCACCATATCTTTGCCTGATATCACCCTGCCAGGCTTACAGTGCCTGCAAGAAGACAACCTTTTTCTGGGGCATTCATCCTTACTTTTAACCTGTCAAATAGTTAGAATGCTATTAGAAATCATTGATCATTTTACTACTAAAAAGACAATGTAGCACTCAAACTATTCATAGCATGAAAGAATAAAAAAACGGTTGTAGACTAAAAAGTTGGCAATAGCAGAAAGTAAAAGCAATATTAAAATTCCGCTTCATTTTTCTACTACTTTCAGTTCAGTCAAGTTTATTTTCTGGGGAAGCATGATCAAGATAAGATGAAAAAGGGTTTAGTAGGAAACCAGTAAAAATGGCATGATCATAAATCCTAGTATGTATATGTACTTAATTATTTATTTTTTCTCCTAGACACTGCTCAAGAAACCTCAGAAGGGTACATTTCCTTACTGACTGGGAAGGTGAATAAAACCAAAAGCAAAAAGGTTCCAGACATTCTATTTGTGCTGACCTTTTTAAGGAACAATTCCCACTTACTGTGTTTTAAGCACCAACTCTGAAGCTCTGGGACTAATTAGATGGCCCATATGTTCTGATTACAATAAACATTATGCACAACTTTTGCAAAGAACAAGGTCACTGTGATTACCTATGTGAAGTTTCATCCTGGAAGTCCATTGTCTAGAGAAACTTATTGCTCCAAGCTAATAATTCTCTTTTCTTTTTCTTCAAAAATACCACTTGAAGAGCAATATAAATATTTTATGGAATGGTACTTATTAAGTCATAAATTTTCAATCATAATTCAAGAACATTTTAAAATGAGAAATTTGTTCTGCATTGTCAGAGAATAACTACTTTAAAAAATAAAACCAAAGAAAACTTTATAAATGTATTTATTTAATTTTTTTGCCTTCAAAAGTATTCTAAAGGTTAAAAAGCAATTAAAATTGTAAAATAAGCAGACTAACTGCTCATTTCATTTATTTTATCTTTCAATTTCCTCCTTTGAATACTTTTTTCTTTAAATGGTAATTTCCAGATATTGCTGTATTTCATTTGTACTTTCTCTTTCTTTAATATTGTCACTGTAAATATCTCCCTAAAGTACTTCTCAAGTATCTGCCAAATGTCACTATTTCTCTACACTGACAGAATAATGTTAATTATCTTTCCTTTTTAAATGGTTTCAAAATGTAACTTCCTAATTAAGAAAGTGATTTAGAGAAAGCAGAGACGATTACAGAGATGATGCTCCCATTTTCTGCTTTTGCTTTTCTAGACCATGGTCCAAATATTTCCTGAAAGAAATGTATATTACTGCAAACAGAACATTCTTCTGATACTTACATTTGTTATTAAAAAGTGTTACTCTCCACTAATTCCTAGTGTGGGACTATTTCTTCAAAAGTAATATGTGGATATTTTCTCTCTTAAAAATGCATTAGGCAAAAAGCCATCAGCCTATACTTACCTTTATTCAACTGAGGGCTGGGCATTGATGTGTAGAAAGGGTGACATAGAACAATATAGCAAAAATGATATGTTTTTCTAAATTTACATATATTGAGACAGGTAAAACAGAGAATTCAAATAACCATAAAATTAACATAATTTAAAAAAATAATCAGGCCTTGTGTCCAATTTTTCTGTAATAGCATCCAAGATAACGCAAGTCTGTCTCCAACTGAAGAGTCTGTTGGAGACACCCAAGTTTGAAGATGAATAGAAATACACTGAATAGAAATAAAAATATTTTCAATTAGGAGAACAAAACACCTGCAGTAAGTGATCAGCCATTCAGGCAAAGAAGAGAATAACTGTGATTTCAGTCTCTGTTTTCTTGGTTATTTCAGTATGGATGTGTCAGTGAATAATGCAAATAAATAAAATTTAATATAATCAGGAATCCAAACTCATGGGTCACTTCCTTTTCTTTTCAATGCTTTAGCTAAATGCCGCAGAATTTAAATGACATTAGGTGCTAATATTTTTTATTTTCTTTCTAATTTCTTTGATTTTGTTTTAGGGCCCTTTCACTTATTTTGCTCACTAGATTTCTTTTTTTTCCCAAGTTCATCTTCCCTTTGCAATACTACATTGTTGGTTGTTTGGGTTTTTTGTTTGTTTGTTTATTAACAATTGTTTCATATGTTAATAAGATTTTAAAAAATGAAAAATATGTGTTTGTAAGATAAAGAGATATTTTTGGCAGTTGCTGTACTGTAGGAAAGAAAGAAAATTTGTATAAAGTCAGTGCCGTACTCATCATGTGATGATATAAGTGATTGTGATTTTATTTAGATAGAAGATCTCTGCTGAAGGTAGCTTTCAGACAATTATGTTGGTAAAAAAAATTGGTAAAAAACTGATGAAGTCATTAAATTTTCAAAAATTACAAATTATCCTGTAAAGCTTCAGTGACTGCAAATTAGCCTTTGCTATAGCCCTCTGCTAACAATCTATAGATCATTTTATTATTCATGAATTTTAGTAATTTCAGGACACCACAGGTCATCTTATGCTCATTTATTTGCTAAACACCTTGTGCTGGTATGCCTGTGCTGAAAAATTGCTACTATTTACTTCCCACAAGACACACAAGCAACAAAGTGGTGGATTTGGCCCCAGACATCTACTACACCAGGCAGCATATATATCTTGCTGTCAGGGAAATAAATGAGCCCTTAAATTGGCTGCAAAGCTTTAAGAACTGAAATTTATATGTCTAGTTATCAAACAGAAAGTTCAGAACACCTGCCAATATGAAACATAATTGTGACAAACTGTTACATTTTACCTTTAACTTTTTGGCATTAACATCACAACTTCATTATACGGATCTCATCCTCCCTACCTCTCCTTTCTCCCTTCGACCAGATCAGTTCCCCTCCAGAAAAACGCTCACTATATTTATCAATTTGCAAATGCTAAACAACCATTGATATGTTCGCTCACCTCTCATCTGAGGCAAGAAAAAAACCAATCTACTAAAACAACTAGAATTTCCTATGAGAATAACAAAAAATACTCACAGATTACCATAAAAGGCTACTGGTATTTAGATATTTGATCTTTATAACCTGCTTGGAAGGCTTTCCATAGAATATCTACAAGCATAAAAAACCTTTAGATTCTTTATTTGCTTTTGCTTCACTTTAAAAAATTCAAAATACCTGTTTTCTTTCATGGGCCAATTTCACTATCCTTCCCTCTGCGTCCCAGCTTCAATGCAACTTTTTTTGTTGCAACAATTCCAGCAATTCGTACACTCTTTATTCTTTATCTAAATGTTCCATAAAGGGGAAAAAAAAAACCAAGAAAAATTACACTTGTCTCTGAACTACCTTTAAACTGTGTACTATGTGCACTGCAAGTAACTAAATATTTTCCCTTTTGTGCATGTCTGTTTCTCCAACCACTAACAGCCACATGAAAAAAAGTACCATATTTAAAGAGAACATTTTTTCCTTGTTATCTATCAATGAAGAGAATATCTAGGCTAAAACTCAGTTGTACATCAAACAAAAAATCAATATGGAGAGCTTAAAAAATCTTAAATACCTTGACCAGCTGAACCTTTCTGTTCAATAAACAGAATATGAACAGCCTTAGAAAGATAATTAAATGTGTGGCACTTTATGTTCTTAATAATTTTTACCATTCAGCTTTTTCCAGCTTCTGTGCACTTTCTAGTCAGGAAGTTTAGTTGTGGATAAAGTAGTTCATTATGGTAATTTATCGCACTAGCCAGGTTTTAAGTCAAAAATTGTTCAAAACACATCTTTTTCTCCTACCAGCATGTCTGTTATTTGAAATTGCTTGAAAACATGGAGGTAGTACACACTCTTCAAAGAAAGAAAGATGAGAAATATCTCAGTGAAAGGTAGACTTCATTTGCATGCTGCATATTAAATCTCTAATCCCTACAGAGAAGTCCTTCATATTTATTCCCAGGATCATACATTTAAGACATGAAATGGCTTTTTGTGTTGTTTCCCTTCTTTGGCCAAGGAGTATTGCATGAAAACATCATAAAGAAAAGGCTAAGGGAAAGGTTACTTCCTTTTAGTTTCTTTCAGGTGCTATTTAGGCATATTAGGCTAGATGGCAATGGTTGAGTTGATTAGCTCAGATTAGCTCAACCACAGCTGTAGAGGTGCTTTTTAAACAGGGTATACAAAGAGTTTTCAATCGAGAAAAGCCTATTTAGTAGGTAAAATAATGGTGTGTATAGAAACAACCTTCAATTTGATATTTTTATCAATCAAATTAAGCAATTTTAAATGAAAACTTTCACCAATTTTTTGTTCATGTTTTATTATGAAGTCTCATACATAGTAATGTAGTTAAGAAATTAGTAAGTGCTGTTCTGTTTTTAAACATAAGTTGTACTGCAGCAGCAGTACAGACTGACATTTTTACTAGACATTATCACAGAGTCTGAAATATGTTACATTCAAAGTGTGTTTTCATTCAACAGATATTAAACTATTAATTTTATAAAATAATACAGGACATTGTGAGTCTTGATGATAATATCCAAATTAGACATGCAAAGAAACAACAATAAGAACACATGTATGCCTATATACTACCTAGAAAGTCTGAATGCTTAAATTGCACAATAAATCTCAAATAGTTAGTCAGAAAAATTACCTCAGTACCACCTGAAACTCAGATATGACAATCACATTATAGCAATATAATCTAATCATATCACATGTGATGGATTTCAGATGGTACTGGGGGGTAAGTGCATAAACACTATGTCTTCCTGTGATAAAATTTGATGTAACTAAACTGTAAGTTGAAATGGTCTAGGTCACATTTTGAGTAGAAATAGCAGGCAGCAATCGAAATCCTTCCTGAAGTTTATTGTTATTCAGATATTAATCAAGAATATCCAAAACAGCCAGTCTCAGATGCATCTGAGAAATTATGCGTTGTGACATTTGGCTTACATCTTCAGGATTCTTTCACTAGTGAATAAAGCCAGGCATTGTTTTATAATAAGCTGAGTTTCCTGAGGAACAAGATATCGGAGTCCTAGACTTTTCCCAGATTGCTTAGGATAATCACAACTCCTAAATTCTAAGCAACCTAAGTTGCTAAATTCTACGCAGGGTACTCTCACTCTGTCAAACTACACCACTTAGGTCCAAGACTGTGAGTGGAAGTAAGCTTTCCTCTCAGTAAGGGTTTTTTCTTAGAATCTTTGACCCTATTCCTAGATTTTATCTAGTGCAATATAAAATAAAATTGTTACATTTTACTTAGGGTTATGATGCTTATTATAGAAAGGCTGGGTTTCACAGCTGAAGACCACAAACTCGTTGTTACCATCCCCAGAGGTATTTAAAAGGTGAACAGATATGGTTCCTAGGGATTTGATATAGTTGTGGACTTGGAAGTGTAAGGTTAATGCTTGGACTTTTTGATCTTAAAAGATGTTTTCTACCCTGAAGTTTTCTATAACTCTATGATTAGCTAGATATTTGCTGAGATTACATAGTTATTTTTGTCAGAGGTGGTTTCAGTCTTACATCTGAAGAGATTCCACAGAATATGTAATTCATCTTGACCCACAATATCTGTAAAACTGGTCTGAAGAGATCTAACTAGTCTCAAAATAAAAAAAAAAATATTTTGAAAAATACTGTCTGAAACCAACAGAGAATCTCAGGCTTGTCTGATGAAACACAAAGTAGAACCCTCTTCAACATTATACTGCAGAGAGCAAAACTATGATCAAATAAAAAAAATTCCAGTAAAAACTTCCTAAGCATTATAATTTTCTCCTTAAATTTATCAGACCAATAAATGTCTCAAAATTTCTTAAAGCAATGCGATTAAAAAAAAAATTGCAAAATTACAGCTTTTTATAATATCACCATGTGAGATGATGGGCTTTGTGGGAATATCTACACAGAAATGCCCACCTATCTCAGTAATTCACTCTGTGTATTAAAGCTTTTCTGTAGGGGGAGAAAGGAAAATTTATGTCTATCATTTTGGGATGAATTAATGGGTTTTTTGAGTCACCAAATTACCATGATCGCAAGTGTGAATTAATAAATACTTGCACAAATAAACACTTGCATAGCTGTTGGATTGATAGCTAGAAGGATAGTTGCATGTGTCTTCATATGATCAATACAATTTATTCCTTTCATTGTGTTTATGTGTCTAACTAACTACAATTTCTATGTACCACAAAATTTTTATACAATTACTTATAAATTTTCTTTTTTTTTTTCCTTCTTCTTTGTTCCCTGGTTACATATTACTCAGGTAGGTAAAAAAAATAAAAAAGTTTTTTAAAAAATATAGTCTTTTTTGTCCTGGTGAGAGGGATGTAAATGAAATCTGTGGTATTTCAGCACATCTAGTTAATTAGTGATATGAATCATGGGGAATTTTTTTGTTTGATTGTTTGTTTATTTCATGCTCTGTTAACATAAAGCAGAAACATCAGAAATGAACATTCCTGCTGTGTCAGAGAAGCAAATTTGAACTGTGAATGCATGAATCCCCCAAGAAATATCAGGGCCTCAAACTTTTAAGTGAAACAGGCGTTGCACTGCTTAATGCAAAAAAAAAAGCATTAATTTAATTAATAATTTAAATAATTTAAATTAATTTAATATTGGCTTTGGTGGATGCATGGTACTGATGATGAATAGTTCTGAAAAAAATCCAACCAAATCTAGCTAAATATTATAAACAAATGCTACCTAATCTAGATCTTGGTAACTAACAGATGAATTATAACTGTGCATGCGTAGGTTCACAAATAATCTCATGAAAACTAAGGAAAGTACATGCTCCCATTATAATCAACTATCAGTAAAATAAAATGGATGAATCTCATTAAGTTTTTTAGGAATAGAAAATTATTATCCATGGTTTTAATTATATCTATATTATCCATTCCATGACATAAGTTCAGAATTAATGCGAAGATTTTGCATAAATTTATCTGCATAAATAGTTGTAATAATAGACTGGATTGCTTGTTATACACAAAACCTAACATGGAGACCTAGCATGGGCCCAGGAGCTGCTGATCAGCGACACATAGTCTAGTTGAGGCTGGTAAATAGAGGCATACCCAAGGTGTCAGTATGGTGTCTGATCCTCTTTAACATGCCAATGGCATCCTGGCCTGTATCAACAATAGCATGGCCAGCAGCACCAGGGCAGTGATCATCCCTCTGTACTCAGCTCTGGTGAGGCTGCACCTCAAATCCTGTGTTGTTTTGGGCCCACTACAAAAAGCAAGACTTTGAGGTGCTGGAACATGTCCAGAGAGGGCAATAAAGTTGGTGGAGGGTCTGGAGCACAAGTCTGGTGAGGAGCTGGCTGAGGGAGCTGGGGTTGTTTAGCCTGAAGAAAAGAAAGTTCAAGGAAGTTCAAGTTCTTGGTTTCTGCATCTGTCTGAAAAGAGGTTGTAGTTAGTATCTTCTCACTCATAAGAAGGGCAGAACAAGCGTAAATGGCTTCCGGTTGCACCTGCAAAAGTTGAAATTAGATATTAGAAAAAATTTCTTCACCGAAATGATAGTCAGACATTGGAACGGGCTGTATGGGGAAGTGGTCGAATCACCATCCCTAGAAGCATTCAAAAAACTTGTGGATGTGGCATTTGGGAACGCAGTTTAGTGGTGGACTTGGAAGTGTTAGGTTTATGGACTCTATTCCTTGATTGTAGGGGTCTTTTCCAACCTTAATGATTCTAAGATTTTATGATCTTCATTAATGGTCTGAATCATGGGGCAGAGTGCACCCTCAGCAAGTTTTCTGATGACAGGAAACTGGGAGAGGTGGCTGACATGCAGGGAATTGTGCTATCGCTCAGAATGACCTCCACAGGCTGAAAAAATAGGCTGACAGGAATCTCATGGAATTAAACAAGGGGAAGTGTAAAGTCCTGCATGTGCAGAGGAATAACCTTAAGTATTGGTACAAACCAGGACCACCCAACAGGAAAGTAGCTTGGCAGAAAAGGACCTGGTGGCCACGCTGGACAGCAACTTGAACAAGAGTCAGCAATACGCCCTTGACGAAAATAAAGTTAATGGCACTGCTTTAAGAGTATTCCTGCCAGCAGAGCATGTGAGGTGATCCTTCCCCTTCCCTCAGCACTCTTTAGGTTGCATTTGGGTGTTACGTCCAGTTCTGGGCTCCGCAATGCAAGAGAGACATGGACATCAACAATGAGCTTCCAAGATGACTAAGGGACTAGAGCATTCTTCTATAGGGAAAGGTTAAAAGGCAGGGACTATGAAGCCCAAAGAAGAGAAAGGTCAGGGGAGAGGTTCTCAGTGTACATAAATACCTGAGGGGAAGTTGCAATGAAGACAGAACCAGGCTCTTTCCACTGGTGCCCAGTGACAGGACTGACCATTTTCACACGTGCTCTCATTACCTCTGTAAATTTTCTATCGCCTTTCCCGCATCCTACTGAGATCTTTCAGTTGGACATTTGGAGAATCATACCATATGTAAATGTATGTAATGGATCTAAAGTTTAGACATATTTTGTAGTTTCAAATGATTTGATTTAAAGTACTTGAAATGAAGATATTTAAGGTAAAATCTATTAAAAAACCCCATTCTTATATCTTTTAAGGTGCTAATTCATTACACATGAAAAATTGATTGAGGCAATTTTAAGAGAATTTCCGTTATAGAACTGCAAGTACTGGATGAAACACTCTAAAATTACTGCAGATTTATGACAGTGTTTCATGAGAAAATTTGGCTCAGTCAGTTTGCATCATTGAACTGATAACACTTATGGATAAATTTTACTAAAATCTCTCAGGTAAATAACTGCATATGGGGGAATAAAAGTTAATGCCCAATTTAATAACAGGAAATTAACACCTACAGTTTTACCCATCAAGGAGAAAAGAAGATCCTTAAAATGACTTGTATGCCTTCTTTCAGTGCTTTCAGTCTCTTCTCTGTCTTTGACCTAGTTAAAATTCCTCTTTAAAGAATCAATAACACATCCACTTCTTTCCATTTTCAATTTGTTCTGATGCTTGAGGAGCAATCAGAAAGACTTTTTATCTTTCTGATGTGCAAACCACAGATCATACAACAGAGAAACAGTGTCAAAATAAACTCAGTCCAAGTAGTAGCTCATCTTGTTCATTTTTATCTTACATATTTTGCTAATGCTCTGGAAATTATACTTCTTCAGTGGTATAGAAAGCGATGCATTGATTTCAAGCTGCTGTCATAACATAAGGGTCTGGCTGGACCCAAAGGATAGTGACTCCTCATCTGTAGAAGCATACAGCACTTTTGGCCTTTTTTTTCTAAGGTTCAAAAGGTGCCAAGTTCACAGGACTGAAAAGCTCCCCGGGGGGCCTGCTACAAAACTTCCTGTGAGCTATCCTTTTGTCACTGGGGGAAGGCTCCTACCCCCTCCATCTATTCCAAAATTAATTTCTGCTAAAATTCCATATTTGTTTTTCTCTGTTTGGTTTGTTTCATCCTAGTCTGATTTAAACAGCACTTCTGTAAGAGAGTGTTAAAGAGTGTTTAAGCTCTGTGGAAGAACACTTCTGGTTTTAAGCTGCAGCAGTTGTAGTGCAAGTTTAGTATCTAAGCTGTATAGTAATGACAATGGATCTCACTGTAGCACAAAAATGTAAAAGTAGTGCAGATAGTGCAAATCAAATGTAAAAGTTAAACAGATCTGGAGATCTCGATTTCTCCAGGTTGAAAAGGTGTTCATGATGTCAATTGCATTTCTAAAATCTCCTCAGCTAGAAGACATTACTACTATTATTACTATTTTTATTATTATTAATAATAATAACAACAAAATTTTATAAAATTCCTGTTGGATGAAAGGGAAGGCAGGGAAACTGTTTATCAGAGGAGAACAAATTCTTTAAAGAAAAAGTAAAATAAATTGTTCTGTGAGTAGAGAAACTGAATTTCCTGTGAATATCTTTCCTTTAAATCCCAGATTCTAAATAATTATGCTGGGGCAGTGTGGCATCTGACTGCCTTTGGATTGCATGTTGCTGAATAATATCAAATGGTTCTGTGAAGAAAAGTAGAGGTTTTTTGGTAGGGTTTTTTTACTCCTTTTTTATTATGTTCGTTTCATTTTAGTGTAATTTCCGCATGTCTTCTACCATCCAAATTTTTGTTTCCTCCAAATATCTTAGATCTCTATTAGATTTTATAGATCTTCAGGAGATCTGAAATAGCAGAAGAAATATTGGGATGATATAAGGGGACATAAACTGTAAACCATACCTAAACACTCTGAGAATGAAGTTTAAAGATAGGGAACATATCCCTCATAAAGAAAATCTAAATGTACCCTTCCTGTATTCTCAAGCAGTGATGAATTTTTGATCTGTTACCTGTGGTACCTTTGCCTCTATATTTATGTATAATTTAAGCTAAGGTTGAAATAAATGGAGTTGTGCTCAAAATTTGTTGATGAGAAAAGAGGAAACATGCTTTATAAAGCCAGGAAGATATCATTCGTATAAATGGAGCCTTAACCAAGATATAAACACAGTCTAAATGACTGCCTAGAAAGCAACCAAAACAGATTTCACATGGATCAGTCTAATCTTTGCATTCTCTTTTTCTCTCTCTGTCCACAGCAAATTGAGGTATAACCTGAATAAACAGCTCCTAGGAAAGTTGGGGTTAGATGCATGTAGCACCAAAAGATGCATGCGGTAGAAAAATGAGTGAGTATTCACATAAGCCACATAAGAAAAGGCAAAATTACCCAGTGTTTTTGCTGCAGTTCTTCACATCTTTAAAGACTGAAATTAATAACTCCATCTCTATTTTTGTACTTATGTCATAATTAACAATTTTTATAATTAAAATGATTTTTAATTAAAAAGTTTTTTATTATGTAAGTGCTTAGAAAGATTCAACTACAAATTTTTGTTAAAGTTTAAATTAGATTTTATTGCTATTTCTGAAGAACTAACTGTAACTAATGAACTCTGCTTCATAGAAGCTATTTGACTTTATACGTAACCTACTTCATATCTTTCCCTGTTTATTGGCATTAAAAAATAAATATCAAAACAAGATGCAGAAAAAAAATAAGCATTTTTTAGTATTTTATTGCAAAATTTATTTGTAGACAAAAAAATTTGTTTGCTTTGCTATTTTTCTCAAAATAAATAGTATTCCAAAAGAAATTAATGGATGGTAACATATTTTAAATAGTATTCAGGTGATCACAGTTTTCAAGATGAAATGACAGATGCTCAAGGATTTTTCCTGTAGAAAAAAATAAAGAAAAAAATAGCTGCCCTCTAGTATAAATCAACACATATCCCTGTCAATTTTGGCTCTTGCAGCATATATGCTTCTTCTCTTAACACAAATACATTAAAATCTCAATTTGGATACTTAAGGTAAGGAGAAACTTGTTTCCATGACTTTATAGAGCTGACTGAAAAGATGCTAGATCAAAGAGGCTTATTTATTAACATTTCTCCCATTACTAGGACTGAGAAGCCTGAAGAATAAATGCATTGAAAGCTTTCCAACTTGTAAATAGACAAAATCATCACAAATATTTATAAGGATATTTTGATCATAACATCTCTCAGAATTATGGTTGTTTAGACAATTTTATGCCAATCTGGCATTCTGGATTCTGGCTCAAGATAGAACAGAGATTTTATGAGAAGTGCAAACATTTCCTACATTTCTTGAATATCTCCCTCATGGCTGCTGAAACTCTAAAATGCCTACTGAGATAGTCTGAATAATTATGTCAGAATACTCTCTTTATTACGCAGATTATTTTTTTCTTTTTCAAAAATATGGTGGTTTTGTGTTCTATGTGTTTAATTTTGAAATAATTGTTTTGAATATTTGTTATTTTCTTAATTCACTGTGATAAAAAGGAGCCAGTTCTTTCTCATAGAGCCTAATTATTAAAATTGCAATTGTTCCTAAGCATCATACAATATTATTATAGTCTTGTTGAAATAGATATCCTCCCATATATGCTTCTTGATTTCCCTTTTTATAATATGCTGTGACAAATCTTGTTATTTTCTACATTTTTTATTTCATGTGCTCTTTAAAGTTTTTTCTAGTATTCGGAAAACATGGCAAAAATTCTGTAATGCATTAAACAATATATAAATCCCAATTAGCCTTATATAATTTTTGTATTGCACCTTGTGGTAAATAATATTGTCGCTTTATTTCTAGTTGTGTCCATGCCGTTCAGAAATCTGGTTTAGCTTCATGCAATACTCCCAGAGAGCTTGTTTCTCACAGACCATTAGTTTATATATTAGGTAAATAAATAATAATAATACAAGGCGGGGGAAAATCCCTGACTCCTACTGTTGATTATATCTGATATAATACATTTTACTGCAAGATTAGAGAGATTTCTACATAGATGAGAAGAAGTGTCATCAATCCATTGTCAGGCACTATCAGAGATGCACAAATGGCAGAAAGAAGAATTAGGTGCCTGCGGCATGCATTAGTAATCTACAGCATTGTTTTTATTTCCTCAAGAATCCCTAACCCTATAAAAATTACTTTCTCAACAAAACATGAAAGTGACAATGTTTTCCTTCTGTTAAATATATATTAGTGTCTCTTTATATCTGGGAATTAAAATGTCAGATTTGCAATGTGGTTCTGGGTCAAAAAAATAACTTCTAGAATGCTACAGCCACTATTCATAAGCTGCAGAACTGGAGAGACAGATTTCATGGGTGGATTATTCAGTAGGCAAAGAATTGGTTGGACAGTCACATCCAGAGGGTAGTGGTCAATGGTTCAGGGTCCCAGTGAACATCAGTAACAAGTGATGTTTTGCAGGGGTTGGTTTTGAGACTGATACTTTTTAACATCTTCATCAGTTACAAGGGCAGTGGGATTGAGTGCACCCTCAGCAAATTTGCAGATGACACCAAGCTGAGCAGTGAAGTTGATACACACATGAAGGACAGGATGCCATTCAGAGGGACCTGGACAAGCTCAAGATGTGAGTGCATGGGAATCTCGTGAGGTTTAACAAGACCAAGTGCAAGGCGCTGCACCTGGGTCAGGGCAAGCGCCAGTATCAACACAGTCTGGAGATGAACAGATTGAGAGCAGCCCTGCTGAGAAGGACTTGGGGTGCTGCTGGATGAGAGGCTGGACATGACCCAGCCATGTGCACTCACAGCCCAGAAAGCCAAACTTGTCCTGGGCTGCATCCAAAGCAGTGTGGGCAGCAGGGCCAGGGAGGGAATTCTCCCCCTCTGCTCCCATCTGGTGAGACCCCACCTGCAGTGCTGCACAAAGCTCCAGAGTCCCCAGGACAGGAAGGACATGGAGCTGTGGGAGCAGATCCAGATGAGGGCCTCCAAGTTGATCAGAGAGATGGAGAACAACTCCAGTGAGGACAGACTGAGAGAATTGGCATTTCTCAGCCTGGAAAAGAGGCTTCAGGGTGACCTAATTGCAACCTTCTATTACCTTTCCTTACAAGAAAGATGGAGAGAGATTATTTACAAGAGTGTGCAGTGACAGGACAAGATGGGATGGGTTTAAACTGAAAGAGTAGGTGTAGATTTGATTAGGAAAAAATTCTTAATTGTGAGGGTAGTGGTAAAAATTGCCTGGGGACATTGAGGACAGCCCATCCCTGGCAGTGTTCAAGACCAGGTTGGATGGAGTTCTGAGAAATCTGGTCTAGTGAGAGGCATCCCTGCCCACTGCATAGGGGTTGGAACTAGATGACCTGTAAGGTCCCTTCCAAACCAAGCCATTCTATGATTCCATGATCTTATGCAAAAGTCATACATAACAATTTCAGTAATAACATGCAATTTAATAATAACATGAATCATATTAACAATTTAATAATAACATGCATCATATTAACTCCATCTTCCCTACCTGTTTAATAGAAAAACTCAGCAAACACCTCAGATAAATGAACCGTTGTCTCTCCATTTTAATGAAAACACTTTAAGACCTGTAAGAATAACATGTGCTGACTAAGGAATACAATGGAATGTAGGAAGAAATACACGATGACAAGTGTCCTAGGGTGACGTTATGGTGCTTGTATCCCCAGTCGTGTGTTCTGTTTATGCTGGATATTATGTTCTGTGCCTTCAGGACTGGCTCTGAAAAGAGAAGTTTTGTTTTATTTTGTTTTGTTATCAGCCTGCTCACCCCCCCCCCACAGTCTGTGTCTAGTAGACAGGATAGGGCTGCTTTGGCTTGCTTGCTTGCTTTTCGCTTCTGCTTGCTTCTGCTTTTTGCTCTTGCTTTGCTTCACTTGTTAGTTAGTTTAGCCAGGCAGTCCAATTTTTCCCTGGACTGTTTTCCTTTCCCTTTCCCTGGAACCATTCAAACCTGCTCCGGACTGGGACCTAGGGAACACCGAGAAACACCGAGAGCCTGCACTGTGTGACCTGCAGCAGCCATCCCCAGCACCGGAGCGACCACTCCCAGGAGAGACTTTCTGAATTTGTCATCTCTTCAGAGCGGTGAAAGAGTTTTGTCATCTGGTGTTGTTCATTTTTTTGTGCTGGGGAGTGGTTTGCCTGTTTTGCCTGTGAAATAAACAGGTTTTTTCCCACTTCTTTCTGAGGAAATTCTTCCCTACCCAGATGGGGGGAGGGGCCGTGGGAGTTTGCTTTCTGGGGGGGCTCCTTCTGGAGGTTTTCTCCCAAATTTGCTCTAAACCAGGACAACAAGCATCCTTTACACACTTATTTGCTACATTCTCATCATTGCCTCTAGTTAAATACATGCACAAGATAAAGCCAGCTAGTTGAGAGACTTGTGAAAGGCTGTTAATTCTGTAAATCAGCAAGAACAATATGTGTGTATGCTATTAGGAAGAAGGAGTTTTATCAGTAATTGCTCTTCTTTATTGAGCACTGAGTAATTGCTGCAGAAACAATCTCAGAGGCCTGCCCTGGCTCACACAGTCACCTTTCAGTGGAATTCTGTAATTATTGCTAAAGGTTCATATTTGCCAATTACTGATAACTTGACTTTTTTTTTTTTTTAAGAGAAGGATTACTTTAAAAAAAAAGTTTCTGAAGAGAAGTGCTCAGTGTAAGAGTGTTCAGGCAATTGTTGCAAAGTTCTTCAGCAGCAAAAATGCTCACATGCTTATAGTGTTTTGTATTTGAGATTGTCCAGCTAGAAATGGCTACTGTATGAGCCTGCTGCAAGTAAAGTATTTCCACCTGTCACTGAAATGTTGTCTGTTCATCTGCTCTGGACAGCTAAGTCCCACTCTGTTTTTTGCTTACAGAGGCTTCAAAAATTATGCAGTGAGACTAAAAGTGTTTTCATAACTGTATCTTTTATACGGTCAGAAGTTTTTTCCACCTGAATTGCACTGTGATCAAAACCCTTAAAGGAAAGAAAGATCATTTAGACAATTACTTTTAGATGTGCCCTCTCTCTAGCACCACAGTAGGATATAATTTTTTGTTGTTGTTTTGCAGAAAAATGCCCCCATGACAGAGGATCGAGCAATTTCACAATAAATTTTAAAAAAGAAAATCTTTCAAGTGGGCTAAGCCTTAAAACTGGGTATCCTCAGGTGGTTACTTAGTAGAACACTTTACACAATACTGCGAAGTAGTAGGCATGAATGGAGTTAGAGACATGAAACTTAAGAAAATTTCAAAATTTTATTTGCAAACCTCATTCCACTACAGCCTTTCCAAATTTCTCTCATTTTATTTTTCTCTTGTTCATCATAACAGTGAATATAAAAAGTAGTAGTAGTTGAGGTTGTTTGCATCAGGAAGAAAAAGCACAAAGCACTGAAAACAGAGCAAAGCAATTCAGCACCAAAGTTCAGTGTTATTGGCTGCATCATTAGGGCCGCAAAGTAATTTTGTACAACCTGCTGAGCATGTCCTATTTTGTGAGACATCAAATATTACCTTGGATATAAAGTCCAGCCCCTCTGGCAACTTCTGACTGCTTCCATTCTTAATTGTTATAGTTCGCTGTACAGAGGTGACATGACATTTAGCAAAACCTGTTTGTCCTCTGCAATGCGTGTCTACAATGACCGTCACCTGGGACCCCCATCTGTGGGCCCAGGACTGACATTCAAGGTCCTCAGACTCATGCTTCTAGACTCATACTGTAAGTTAGCCTTTGCCCAGCCCTGTTGAGGAGATAAAGCATTTTCTGAAGTTGGCCTATGTATGTGTGTGTGAGTATATGTGCCTGGATAACCAATTAAGAAGTGAGAATTGCCTCTTTTCAGCAATGTGTGCATTACGCAGTTTGCTTTTATTGTAAGATACTTTCCTAACAAAAAATAACCAAGCACAAGTAAATGTAGGCAAATGTTCTTCACATTATTGCTTGTTGACTTTACATTCATTAATTTTTTTTTTTTGTTGTATTGTAGGTTTAATTCCTCTTCCAACAAATAATTAAGTATAGCTCTTAATAAAATCAAAAGTCAGTCTGTGGTTGTTTTAGTAAGATACTGTGGATGGTAGTTATTTTCCTTTTGTCAGAAGATAATCTAGGTATTGAATTACTATCTCTTCATGTCTGTAAAATGAAAACTTAACCTAAAGACTAGAGTAGAACCAAGCTGATAGATTCTGTAGGCTTTAAAACTAGGAAGGAGCCAAGAAATAAGAGAGTTAAAACAGAAATGAATTTGTTTGTCTAGGCTGGTACATGAGAGATTTCACAGATTTGTGGCATGAAACTTTGATAAGGCATGCCATCAACAATTAGGCGATTAATGACTTGTATGTGAGAAGAAAATGCATGAACATTCCTTATTGCCAACAGGTTTCATTCACTATGAATAGTAAGCATACACAGATACATAGTTGTTTCTACCATTTTGAATATCAGTGCTCAAAGATTTCAGATAACATCTGAAGTATTGAATGGGGGTGGGTTGGTTTGATTATTTGTAAGTGGGCTTTTTTATTCAGTTACAACTTTTCCCTGCTCCCTATAGGATCATAGAATCATAGAATACTTTGATTAGAAAGGAAGCTCCAAAACATCTACTTCAGCCCCTCTGCCCACAGCATCTTGCACTAGCTAAGGTTGCTGAAAGCACCCACCAACCTGTCTTTCAACACTTCCTCATGAGGTGCCCACAACTTCTCTGGGCAACCTGTTCCATTGTCTTGTCAATTTGACCACAAAGAACTATTTCCTTACGTCAAATATATCCCAGTTGAAACCAGGATACACCCTCTTTCAGTTCAAAACTCTTTCCCTTTGTCCTATGACTGCATTCTAAAATGTCTCTCCCCACTGTTTTTGCAAGCCCACTTTAATTATTGAAAGGCTGCAATAAGACAGAGCCTTCTTTTCTCCCGGCTGAAGAACCCCAACTTTCTTAGCCTTTTTCTCATAGGAGAGGTGTTTGATTCCTCTGTCTGTCTTTGCAGCTCTCCCCTGGACCTGCTCCAACATGTCCATGTCTTTCTGCTGGGGATCCCAGAGCTCAACATCATATTTAAGAGGGGGTGTCATGGGAGCAGAGAGGGAGGATCACTTCCTTCGGCCTTCTGGCCACACATCTTTTCACACAGCCCAGGAAAAAATTGGTTTTCTTAGCTGCAAGCTCATTGCTGGCTCATATTCAATTTTTCATCCATCAGCATTTTCAAGTTCTTATCAGTAAGGCTGCTTTCAATCCATAAGTGCCCCAGCCTGTGCTGATATTTGGGGGTTACCACGACCCAGGTGAAAGGTCTTGCACTTGGCCTTGTTGAACTTCACAGGGTTCACAAGGGTGCACTCCTGAGGCCTATGAAGATCCCTCTGGATTGTGTCTCATCCTTTAAGCATATGAACTGCAGCACTCAGCTTCATGTCATCTGCTTGGGACAGGACACATTTAGCTACATAACAAAAACTATACTGGCAATTTCTTGTGACCATACTTAACTAACCTTTGTTTAAAACTGCCTGCCCCGAAACAATTTTTCTTCTTTCTGAATACTATGAATACTTCACAAAAATGATCAAGTTTCCCTCTACATTTTAGATGCTAGAACTGGAGAATTTTTCTGCCTTGTCTTTCAAAGAAATAATGGGGAAAAAGTGAAGAGCACTTTTCAGATATAAAGGCAGGAGGAAACGTCTGACTTAATACACTTATTTCTCATCAGTTAACACAACAGTGATCCAAATTAGCTAGTTAAGAACATGAGGAAAGGAGGTTGGAGACTATTTGCTCCCATCCTCATAGACACATAGTAACTATGATAAAACTAAAAGCAATTGCTTTCCAAAGATACTTTAAAAAAAAAAGGAAGAAGATACTACACCATGTCTTCCTCACAATAATTCACTACTTCTGTGGCTATAAGGAACAGCTATGAAACTGTAGCTATTCTCAGGAATATGTTACATTGGATAAGAAAAGAAGAAAAAAAAATTGAAATTACAGACACAACTCATAGATTTTTTGTGAAGTCTAAGTAGCAATGAGAACGGTAGCCCCAAATAATAGGAAGAAAAATCCTTAGTTACAGAAATGTGGGCACAGAGCATGAAACTTAAAGGATAGTAAGTTACCTGAGAATGCTCAACTGACACTCCTAAAATGGAATTGGATTGACACAATCAAAATAACGACACACAATTAGAAATAAATCTCATCCATTTTTTAAAAATTTTGCATCTCTTACACTTTAATATCATCTTTGATTGGATATAAAAAAAATTATATTTTATATTGCATACTTGTCAGATATTCTCTGTTCTTCTGACTTCACTGGAATCAGGAGTGGAAGTGGATCTCCTGTGTATTCGTGGAGTTTTGGTCTTAAATTATTGTCAAAATTTTTTTTCTTTTTGTATGCAAGGCACTTATTTTTCACATGCCTACTAAAATTGCAAAAGCCAACATAATCATCCACCTCATCACCAGCGGTTCCATTTAATCTAATGGATACAATGTATCCAGTGAATACCATGTTAACATCGTTTTGAGTACATGCAGCTGGGTGACCACTAATGTCTTTTATTAGGACCTTTTCACTGTAGATCTTTTGAGCACAGGAAGAATATAAAATGCGTATTCTGAACTGTATCACAGAAATGAAGATATTTAATTCAGACTTGCATTAATTTTCTCAGCACATTACATCAAATGGAATTTATTGTATCACATAGTTTTTTCTATATAAGCTTAAGAACAGGATTTTACCTCAGAATCAAGTAACTATAGAAAACAGATCACAGAAAATTCCCTCTGTTTCCTGATTATTCCCCTAAAGCTGTAATTTTAAGCATCCTTCAATTTTCAAATAAAATCAATCAAAAATCTTCATAGATGAGTATGGCAAGCTTAAAAAATTCCAAACCATAATAACCCCCAAGCAAATAAAAAACCCACACAAACCCCCCCAAACAAAGAAACAAAAAAACCCCAACAAACCAACCCTTCTCAAATAACCAAGAATACTGAAGTGAAACATATGTTATGGATTGAAAATAGGACAAGTAAAACCTGTAGCTATTTTAATATAAGATTTAATTGGCTAAATAATAATTTTCTAATCTGTTTAGGTAATTGATTTCCTCAAAGAATGAATTAAGTCTCTATTTTCAGTAATAAATAACAAATACTTAAACCTTTTGGCTATACTGGACTATTCTCTTAAATTTGCATCTTAAAGGAAAACGAAGAAATATATCTTAACAACCTTCACAGGACAAAGCCTAGACAGTCTCATAAAAAGAAAAAAAAAAGAGGAAAAAAATTGTTTAAATGGCAGTGCAATGACTTCTCATATAGAAATTGTCCTGTAATTGTTTTACTGGTGAGGACTGGGAGTAGTTTTTTGTTATTTTTAAGCAAGCAAATATATAATTTCAGAAAATGACAAAAAGTTCTAATGGCTTGCCTAGACACTTTAGTAATGCTCAGGAGTGGACATTAGTTAAGTTAATCAATGCCTGTGTGCAAATATATGCAAGTCAATTCTATAGCGTCCTGGAGTTCAGTGATAATCAAAGTAAGGAAAAATTGATGATGTGTTGATATGTTTTGGGAAACCAAGCCTGAATTTAATTTTAGACATTGATTTGATTATTTTTCTTCACACTTATGCAAATTACATTAACAGGTTTTGGTGGGGGGGTGCTTTTATTAGTGTTTTGGTTTGGTTTATGGGACTATAATTTTCATTGCAATGTACTATGACATCAAGACAACAGCAAACACCCAGAACATAATGAGTTTGAATTAAAATTTAAATTTAAAAATCAAAAGTAAAAGGATAAAATTTAGGTTAATTTTAATAGGTCCAAGGTGTTTATGCTCAGAATTTTCTGAAATTATTTTTGTAGCTGACTCTCCTTGAATTCATCATGTGAAATTAGTAATTCATAGGTGCATTGCAAAGCTTAGTTTAAAACAAACCCAAAAGCTAACATAGCATTTTTGAGAATATTTGGAAAAATAGCCCAAGTAATATATTGCAAAAATATATGGTGACTGAAAGGTGAGCTAATTAATATAATTTTTTAAATACTAAGGTCTATTAACCAAAGAAACCCAACCACCCACATAAAACCACCCATGATACATTGCAAGGGATAAATCAATTGTATTCCAAAGGGATACAGACTCAGAAAGCTATGTTAGAAACTAATATAAATTTAGGATACTCTGATAAATCAAGCAGCAAGTGAAACAAAAGGAATTGAAGTACTGAAAAACAATCTTTTGTACTGACACTGAGGTTTACCTAAAAATATAAAACACAAAATAATATGACAGCTTAAAAGCATTTTAATATTTTAAAAAAATATAGAAGTAAAAATTTTTATGGATGTAAATATTGATTATATGTTATACAGATATTTGTAACTATTTCATGGACAGTGATAGCTGGTTCAGAACTCAATTACACAGCACGAATAGCAATGATAAAGAATTTTTAATAGTTAAGGCCTCGTTTCTCCCAGAAAACAAATTATCCAGAAAGTCAAGTCAGTGTTAAAAGTAATTGAAACTTGTGATACAGATTGCAGCAGGCAGACCATTTTAAATAACTAGTTAAATTTAATTCTTTCACAAATTGGGATAATGTCAAACCTGAATCAATAGAAAGGAAGTTAATTCCTCCTGACTTTTGATAGAGCTTCCTGGAAGCTCTTTGAAGCCAGATTTTTGAAACCATGTACCAAGAATAGCAGACAACAGCATTTCACATAGAGACTCATTTAATGCTGTGTCTAGTCTAGAGAAACTAGAGTTCAAGCATACTGTGTTGGGACCCAGCTAGGTACAAGCCCTCTTCTTCTACTTCCCTTGTTTGCTAGAAAAAGTGAATCTAAATAGTTGGTTTTTAAAGATGATGTGAATTACTGCAGAGCCAAACAATCTCAGCAGTGAGCCCTGCAGGATCTCACCTAAATAAGAAACATCCCAGAAGGTAATCGAAGAAGCAGCCTATAAAAAGACTGCAATACTACAAGAAAGTCAACACGGGAATATCTTAATTAATGTGTAATTTTCTTGTCTACTTCTTCAGTATGGAAAAAAATTGGAATTTCAGCATAATACAAAAGAAGTTCTTTATTAGAAAAAATGCAGAATGCATCAATTCTAACTTTGTTTCATTATACAGAATAACCTTTTAATATTTATTCAATAAATTTCTATTTCTTTAGGTGACATCGTGAGAGAGTCAATAGATCTTCACAGCAGTTTAACTGTGTATCTACCTACCTCATTCAAATCTAACCAATTGCCTTCTCCTCAAAATGTAACATAAGTAAAACTTCAGCAAAGCCTTTCCACATAACCATCAAAGAAATTTCTACTCTATGAAAAAAATTAGCTAAAAAAGAAAAATGCTACAATTTATCAAAGAATAAAGTGTTCACACTTTTAGGGGTGAATTTTTATTGGTGTTATTTTATAATCAACACTTAGTAATAGGTAGATGTGTTTATTTAAACAATTATATTTTATAGTTATAAATTTAATTAAGCAGCATTACTTGCAAAGCCGTTCATTTACATAATGTAATCTATTTTATACCAGTCCAAATTCTCTTGGTATAAAGCAAACCAGAGAATTCTTATTTTTATTATGGTACTTTTGATCAGTTAGTCAAGGCAATGTTCTAGTTATGAGAAAGCAAGAAAACACCCATGCAAAACTATGTTTCTACTGCATTTTTTTTCAAGTTGTAAAAATTCAATGGGATTAGCATTTTCTAAAACAATAGCAATAATAGTTGTATATGCTGGCATGTTCTTTTACAGTATTAACCTTCATTCAAAGTGTTCTGTGTAATATATGCTTCTCATTAAAAGCATCAGTGAATCCTTTTAAAGTCACTCTTGTAGCAAAACATGTGAATTTGATGCTCATCTCCGCGATATAAATGCAGCTGAATAATTCTGAGAATCACAGAATTACAGAAGGGTTGAGGTTGGAAGGTGCCTCTGGAGGTCATCTTGTTCAACACCCTGGCTCAAATGAGGTCACCTAGAGCTGTTTTCCAAAGATCATCTGCCGGCAACTTTTGAATATCTCCAAGGATGAAAACTCCACAATACCCCTGGGCAAGTTGCCTCACTTCTCAATCACCCTTACAGTAAAAAAGTGTTTCCAGCATTTCAGAGGAAGAGCCTCTGTTTTTCAGTTTGTACCTATTGTCTCTTGTCCTGTCACTGGGCACCACTGAAAAGAGTCTGGCTCTGTCCTCTTTATGCCCTCCCATCAGATATTTACATACTTGCATACCATCCCTTTAGGACTGCTCTTCTCCAGGATAAGCAGTCCTATTTCTCTCAGCCTTTCCTCATATTTGAGGTGCTCCTCTTCCTTATTCGTCTCAGTAGCCTATTGCTGTCCAGTGGATTCATATCTCTCTTGTTATTCAGAATAAGGAAAATATTTTGTTAAAGGAAGGTACAATCTCATAAGCTTAAGTAAAGTCCAAACAAGATGACAGATAAAGGCTGAATTTCAGCATACTTCAGGATAGAGAGTAGATTCCGCTCCCAAATTTATAAACAGCCTCTGAGGCTGTCTTGGAGAAGACATTAAAGAAACTTTACGTCCTGTGAAGGCAAGAAGCACAAATATAGAGAAGGAATTCTGTAGACAAATTTCTTAATTTTAAACTATGATTATTCAAGATTTTTAGAGGGACATTAAAATGGGAAGTGTAGTCTTTTTGCAGTTCTTCCCCTCGCTGCCATATTATTGCTTTTCTCAAGGTGCTCAAATCAAGCTAATGTACTTTGCCACTGCAAAGAAAGATCTCCAACCCTCTATTTCTTCGTAACCTTTGCCATTCATGGAAAACTTTTTCCCCTCCTTCCTTTTTGGTTAATGATGTTGCAAGTTTATTCAGCTCACTAGACTGTCAGAAGACTTTTTTCGGTTCCACTTGTTGGATTAACATTCTACCAAACTAGTAAATTGGAATTATGTAGTGTGTGGTCAGGCTAGGAGAAGACAGAGGGGAACTGAGTAGGAGCCTAGGGGAAGAGCAAGATATCCCTTTTTGCAGAGCATAGAGTCACTCCGTCAGCTCATCCCATCTCCTCTAAGTTCTTTCTGGGTCCCACTATCTGCTCTCCTCTACAGAAGGAGACCATCTTTCAAATCTTTCCCATCAGAGGAGTCTGTGGACCCGCTTCTTTCCTTAACTTATCTCTTACAAAGGTAATTCATTGTTATCTGGAGTTCAGTGTTTTCCAGATTAATATTTCCAATGGGCTTTCACTGGTCTACCATTGTTAGCACTTCTTTCAAATTCCATATATCCTGTTGACAGTGGACTGCTGAGTTAGAATGTGATTACTTTATTCTTTTTTAAAGATTACTCTTTATTTATTGTATAATCTGTCAGTCTCCAGCCAACAGGGATGTCATCGTAAAAGGTGGAGCTTATCAAGACAGCTGTAATCAAAAGTATTCATGAAAAATGAAGAACTCAACTTGGACTAAATTTCTACCTAACATTACCCAAAGATTAAATCAGTTGCCCTTTATGACAAGGAATAGAGACATTTTCTTCTCTCAATACTGTTAGATCAACTTTTGTGACTCTTTGGTAATGTCATACACATCCCATTTATTCCTCACATTTACCTTTAAGCCAGTCCTTTGAGTCTTAGTGCTTTCAACCTTCTATCTATAGTAGAAAAATACAAGACATCATCCCAAATATCTGTGTTACTGTTTAATATTACAGCCTTGCACTTACTGGAAGTCCAGAAATACAAGCATAACGTAAAAATTATTCTATTTGCTCTGCTTATTACATTGAGAAGAATCTTCCCGTAACAGATAAATATCCTGAAAATAACAAAAAGCTGTATTAAAATCATAGAGAACTGACTGAAAGTTACTTGTGAAGCCTTTAAAAATGATTAAGGATGAAGAAGTCATCACTGGCAGTCTCAAATATCAATATTGTGCTTCACAAAGCCACAGAATGTTTTCTTATCCTACCCCATGTAAGGACATCATCAAGTAGAAGGAAGGTCCTGGCATAACAGGTTACAAAGTCTTTTCTCTGATTTATTTCCTGTCTCAAAAGTTACCCAGTTGCTCCCTTCTTTCAACTTAGTCTTCTTCTAATTGTGATACACAGACAAAAATACTCACATTGGCTTGTGCATAATGAACCATCATGAAGGAAGTAGAGATAAACTAACATTTCACTTGCTCAAACTCCTTTGTTTTAACACAAAACAATGTGTCACTCTTTAGTACTTACACATAGTATTTTTTCCTGTGATATTAATTTCTCCCTTTTTACTTTTTTTCCTCCAGAATAATTGTTTTCCAAAGTACCATGGATTAAGAGCACCCACTAGTGTCAGTTCCTGAATCTTAAAGCTTTTTGATTCTTTCTCTGTAACTGAATATGAAAATGTATTGTACTAATACAGAAAACATTGACAGGAACAAAGGCAGAAAGATTGTCTTCATTAGAGTTGGATCAAAATTCAGTTTTAAGTTAAAGCCATTGTTCTGCCCTTTCACAGCAAATGTAAACCTGTGGAAGAAGAGTATGCCTTTGAATAATTAAGTCTGTGAATCTCTTCTCTGCCTAATATTTACTTTAACACATTTTTGGATAGGAAGATAAATTAATTTATGATTTGCGTCTGATACTTTGTATCAACTGATATCCAAACCATCAAATCTGGATATGATTTTAAGTGTGTAATAAAAAATCTCAGAATAAATTAAATGGGTTATTTCATATGTACATTAGTTGCATTATAATGAGGAAAGCAAAGAAATCAGTGAAACAATTCTCTTTATTATTGTTTCCATTCTGTTAACAAGAAATAAAACACATTGGTTCATGCAATGCGTTGAACCATATTGTATGAATTACCGAAATTCAAAAATTACCATAATTGAATTACCGTAATTCAAAAAACACCATTTAGTACTTGTGCTGCAAAAATGTAACATTTATATAAATTCTGATGTAGGAAGTTAGCCTCTAAAGGAGTGAGGAAGAAGGATTCAAGGGATTCAAGTCAAATAATCATTCCACAACAGCAGCAGCAGCAGCAGCGACAGCAGCAACAACAACAACAACAACAACAACAACAACAAAACTTTTGTTTTTTAATAAAGGAAATATTTTCTATTGAATGTGTTTGTCTGAGCACATCACTAGATATTACAACTTTGATTCTCACAGCTGCAGATTTAAAAAGTAAGGAAATTTCTCCCATGCTGAATGATATGTGTGCCACTCTCAATTATATCAACTGGAGTCATACTAGAATATTTAAGTCAGGAATTGGCCCTACACTGTAGAATTTACCTGACCTGGTTATGCATATGAAGAAAAAGTACTTTTATAAGAGAAAATCACTTTTGTGGATACAAGACTGGGCGTGACTCACTTAACTATTTAAAAATGGAGCACTCAAGACCAGGACCGTAGAATTGTTACAAGAAAACAAGGCAACTTCTCAATGTTTCTGACATTGCTGAGATGTACCAGGTAAGAAAATAGGAACTCCACTGATAAATGAATGCCCTCATTCTCCAAAAGAACAACTCTAACTCACAGATAACAAATATTTCATAACAATTTAACAAATGTCTGAGAAGGATGCACCTCTTCAGGTTTTAAATTTTTTTTTAAAAAATCAGTCCCTAGAATGAACCAGATTATTTGTATATAGAAAGGAATAGTTAACGGGAAACTGTGCATTTGCTATTTAAAAGTAACTTTTATCCTTTATAATTTGCTTAGACCTCATGAACCCATGTCATTATCAGATGTCTTTAATTTGTCTTGAAATTTGTCCTCAGATATTTGTTCATTTGGTCTCCATCATAGTTATTGTCAACAAGATGTCATGAAGGGATGCACCCTCTGACATATGCACTTTCAAGAGCAGCAAGAATCTTTAGTAAAATTTGTGAAGCTTATCAGATAATGCTTCAGATAGATTAGACAGAAAACCTTATTTTAAAAGGAATAAAAAATTACTGCATTTCAGGCTCTTAAAATAACTAAATCTTTCCTTTTCACAGAATACCATGTAAACTTGTATAAAATCCAGAGCATCAGGAAGCCTAGGATTTTGTGCTTCAAAATGCCAAATGATATTGGGCCTTCCAGCACAATGTCTTTATCTGGAAGTGATGTTTACTTTCAGAAGTAGATTGTTTCCTGTATAGATGGTGATTTAAATTGTAGTCAAACAGAAATATATGCATATTTTAACATACATCTTAGAGACTGTTGAGTTGATAGTTGCAGTGTAATATTAGTTGCCTTATCAAAAACAGACTACTCAGGAAAACAAATATTTTCTAAATTCCCACCCAGGATAAATTGCAATGATAATTTTTGAAAAATTTGGGTATAATTTATTCATTTCTGGTTTCTAATAATTTTTTATCCTAGATGAGTTTTATGCTATCATTTTGAATAAAAATTAATCTATTGAATATTATTTGAATTGCCAGATTATTGCAGAAGTGTTTGATGCAGTGAATATAAATATTTTAAAAATACCCCGGCTCATTTTCCCTCCAGGGATAATGGATTAATGCTGAAAATTATACTGTGTACAAATATGGTTATGCATTAAGTTAAGGGAATTATTCCTCAATGAAACCTTTTTATTATCTTGTTGTCAGAATATTTTTTTAAGATTTAATTTTTACATTTTATCATTCTGGACCATAAAATAAAAATATTAATTACTGTGTTAAATAGAGTTACGACAGGTTTTCACAGTCCTTGGTAAATGTGGGGAGTTAAAAACCTTCAATAAAAAAAATATTCAATTTGAGGAGACAGCTTCCTAAGAATACCTGGTTGAAATATGTACTGACAAAGGTTGTTATTTGAGGCTCTTTGCCACATGCTTACCTTTCCTAAAAAGCTATTGCTCTGACCAAGCTTTTTGGTCACTGAAAAGTCATTGAAAAAACCTCTAACATAAGGCGTATATATATCTGACTAAATACAGGTATGTACACCAAAGCTAGTTTCCTTGATTCCTTCTACAACTTTTTAGAAAATAAATGCACTTAAAATATATTTATTATATTTTATAGTGGACATTTACATCACAAAAATTTAATTTTACTGTGAAAATATTTCTAGAAGGAGAAAAGGGTGATTAGCTCTTGTGTGACTAAAGAATATACATCTTCAACTGGCCAGATAAATCCCATCCAAAGACATACCCTATATGTTTTGAAAGGACTTAAGCAAATGAGTTAAAAATAAGCTCTTCTGAAATCCTCACTAAGTTTTCATATCACTTGAATTCATGCTAGCGACTTTTAGACACCCAAAGAAGTAACTGACCTAGGAAGATTGTCATTCTTAGGTATCTTCTATACTCAGTGAAGAGATCACAAGATGTTTCTATAGATTTTTATTTTGTACTGTAGAAAGAACACAAAATGAAAATATGCATTATTTTTACATCCTATTTAAATGCCTACATTCAATTCCATTGAATAAAGATACACATTTATTTAGAATTAGATTAAAAGGCAGGGAATAAGACTGATTTCTCATAGGAAATAGTTTATAGGTAGATGGACATCTGCCCCTGGGGCTGAGCTAAATGTGTCTATTCTTTTTGTAACTAGATAGCAATAGTTTTCAGCAGAGTATAATTCCACTCTGCTTTAGGTTGATCTGAATGCCATGCAAAATTATTTTTGTCCATGGTCACAGTATCTTAACACATGAACACCCTGAACTATGAATAACAAGTATAATCTCATCTGTCTTGGGCAATAGTAATGAAAAAAAAGTCAACCAACCCCAAATTTAGTAAAATCTTCCTCTACATGGAATTAATAAGGCTATTGGAAAGATGTGTCCACTTGCTTTGGAAAGCTAAGACCCTTGTGCCCAACCCATTCTGAGGATTTTCCACTGAGCAATCTGCTGGTTTGGGGGGTGGTCTGACTGACTTGTTCAGGGTCATAAGCCAACGGCTCAAGACAGACTCCTTCGCAGGTCTCCACACTTTTATTCAAGTATGTTACCTGCTGCTGGTGACTGCCATTGTTCTTGAAGGACGAACACTGACAGTCTACAGAATAACACTCCTTATTATACACAATGATAACAGAAAATCATGACAGGTTAAGGTTCAAGGGTTGCTGGTGATAGTACAGGACTGCAAAAATGTGTTCAAAGCAATGCACAGACAAGCTTCCGTCACCAGTCAAAGACAGCTTGAGAATCAATCAGTGCATGTAGAGTATGGATCTTACTCAATAGAATTGTTTATGAAGAAGTCAGCTTCAGCTTGTTGACTGGTCCCAGAAGTTACAATGGAGTCTTCCCTAACTTTTTGTCATTTCTAACTTCATTTTATACTATTTCTGTATGTTTAGGTGGAGTTTGAGTGACTCTGTTCATACCTTTGTTACTGATCAGTGCAAAATTCTACTGTTTCGTTCTTGAATGTACAGTCAATAAAATACAGACACTTCTCCAGTGAAGGGTGGTCATACCTTGGGGGTGCCTAACTTTGGGGTAGAGGTGTTTGTTAGTTACAATTAGGTTATAATGAGTTCATCTGAGGAGAGTGTTTTCACCACAGTTGCTGGTTCAGCAGCAAGACATTTCTCTCCCTCAGTTGAAGTCTGCCACTAGTTTTTTCAGCTGAAAAGTACCACCAAGCTCTCCTTCCTTCAGTGATTCCACCAGAGCCTGGACTCCATTCCACCCTCCGTTTCTTCCCCTTAGCATAATGCTTATAGATGCAGATTGGGTGTGTGGGGAATCATTGTGGCGTAAGTTTCAGGTATGTCAAGCACATTCTATCCAGGGAGTAGTAACTGCATTTAATCCTGTAATTTTCATGCTGTTATAACTTCTGTTAAGATGAGAATATAACTACCCAATTTCCTCTATTTTTACCACCACCCACCTTTACACAAGCACTCATTAAGCAGCATGAGTAAAAACTGCAAATAGTTTATCTCCTTCCAATTTTTCAGGGCTCAAGCAGTGTTGAAGCATTCTTGGTGTGTTCAAATATCCTTTATGACACAATGTGTTTTTCTGTTTTCCTGATAGCACCATGAAGCTTGAAATGACCTTTTTATCCCACAAAAAGAAGAAATACCTTAATTTATGCAGTAAATTAAACAATTTATGGGGTATCTCAAGTGGTAAAACACAGTCTGTCTGATCTAGAGAGGCTGTGAGCATGGTAAACATACATCTGTGGATATAATGCAGATGTACCCTCAGAAATGCATCTATAGAAACTTACTGTACATAAATAGTTCAAGAATAAATAATAGCTTTTTATATTAGCAGAGTTTATAATTTAAATATGGTCCTTGAAGCATCTGTTTACGAAGATCCAGTGTGGTAGTGTGTTTTTCTTTATATTATTGTGATTAATAACATGGTTTAGTACCCCCCCTTCCCTTGAGGCATTAGTAGTCCCTGCTATCAATCCTCCCTCATTCCTATCCCTTGTTCCAGAGAATTCCCTGTCATTTATGTATCCCTCAATGCCCCATTTGTTTAGTTAGATTATTCCCCTCCCCTGTACCCCCTTATTGGTCCCAACATTTTAATCCCCACCTTGTGTTCCTCCCCTGTCTCTTAGTTATTGGCTCCTCAGTCCTGAACCCCACCCTAGCCCTATCCTTTAAAACCCCTTACTCCACGTTTGCCCCGGGCCCTTGCCTCTGCATTATGTTCAGGTGCTGAAGATCTGAAACCTTAATAAACAATCCCTAGACAGCAAGCAAGGCCCATCTCGTTTCATTTATCGCACTGGCCCCGCCGAGTGGCTGCTCTGGAAGTCCCTGGTCCCGGGGGCAGTGTCGCTGGTCCCCGGGGGAGTGTCGCCCCTGATAAAGCGTGCCATGAGGAACATCACGGGGCGTGCTGCGACAATCCAAATCTTAAAATAAGTTTTCCTTTATGTAAATGCAAATGTTTTGAGCTGCAAACAGAAAACACTATTTGGTTGGTTTGTTTTCTACTATTGCAGGTTGTACTACCCCTGGGATTTGCCTTTCACCTATCCAAAGATTTTATTACAATATTTAATAAAGCTCTATGATGTATAATTCGTTATTAAATTAATTCCTACAAGAAGTTTTTTGTACACTGCATTTCTTCTTTAGTTGTTTTGTGCCAGGCTGGTTGCAATAGATCAAAAGATTGTAAATTGCTAACTCTTGAGCTGATTGAAACATAGCAGTACTATAAATTCTTGTGACAGACTTTCTTGAATCAAAATTACTTACTTCATGGTTGGGCATTTTTGCATGGAATGATATTGACAAAAAAAGTAAGTTAGTTTACACAGTCTAGTATAAAATCCTTATTTACTCCAGCAGACCTTGGTACTATAAATGTTCATGGTATTTTAATAGAGTGTATTAGATGTATGTGGCATCTTTTTTTCAAAAAATACCCCCTAGACAGAAGCATAAATTCTTATTTAAATCATAGCTTGAAGATTTTACATGTGTAATATTAAACAGAGGTTTCAGAAGAAGGACTGGACTAAAGTTCTGAAAACTATTTTTTCTTGCAGATTAAAATAAAACCAACAAGAAAAAATACTGATTACATTTTTGTGTGGACAGCATTATAGGATTGAATTTATAAGAATTTCTAGATACTTTGGTATTTTAAAAGCTCAATGTTTTCTTCCATTTCAACATTATTTTTTGAACTAGTCTATCTCACAACAGAAAATTTGGTATAACAAGTTTCTGTCCTCTTTTTAATTCCAGCTGACCCCTTGTCAATCCCACTGCACTGCTCATACAAATGTATATGTAGATATGTCTAGAAGTAATTAGAAAAGTCATTCCCATTACATATAATCCAAAAACCCACAATTGTCTTTATATCACAGGTTAGGATGTATAGCTGATGGAAAATAGATGAGTATCGTGTAGAATCTGAAACTGTTTTATCTCTAGTAAAGATACCTGCTGAATGATGAAAAATGCAACATACCTAATATGCAAGTGAAAAAGTAAATTAGTAAGGGGGTTTGACGATTTTTAATAATTTTTGTTCCCTTCCCTTCACACCCTGCCTTACCCCAGCTCACCCTGCCCCACCACATCGAAGTCAATGTTAGAACAATGTGGAAGCTTCTGGTTTTCCCTCTGGTCCTGTCACAGGGCACCACTGAAAAGGGCCTGGCTCCATCCTCTTTGCACCCTCCCCTCAGGAGTTTATAGATATTATTTATTATAGAATCATAAAATCGTATTAGATTGGAAAAGACCTTTAAGATCGTTGAATCTAACCATAAACCTAATATGGTCAAGTCCAGCACTAAATCATGTTCCTATGTACCACATCTTCAAAATGATTACAGGAGTTGTGAGTGAACCACTTCTCTGGGCAGCCTGCACAAACAATTGACAACTGTTAGAGCAAAGTTACTTTGACTAATATCCAATCCACCTTCCCTGGTGCAACTTGAGGCCATTTCCTCTTGTTCTATAGCTTTTTATTTGGTAGAGGATACCAACCATCTACAACCTCTACCAACCCCTACAACCTCCCTTCAGGCAATCAGACAATCGTAGAGAGTGATAAGGTCCCATTTGAGCCTCCTTTTCTCCAGGGTGAACACTCTCTCATCTGCTCCTCATAAGAGGACTAGCTTTAGGTCCTTCACCAGCTTCTCTGGATATCTTCCAGCACCTCTCTGTCTTTCTTGTTGTGAGGTGTGCAAAACTGAACACAGGATTTGACGTGCAGCCTCACCACTGCCCGAGTACAAGTATGACCACTGCCCTGGTCCTGCTGGCCACACTGTTTCTGATAGAAATAAGAATGATATTTGCCTTCTTGGCCACATTGAAATCTCCCCTGAGCCTTTTCTTTCCCAGGCTAAAAAGTTGTCTCAGCCTTTCCCCACTGGAGAGACAATCCATCCCCTTCATCATCTCTGGTAGCCTCTAACTGGAGTCCTTGCAGTATGTTCATGTCTCTTTCATACTGAGGAGCCAGAACTAAGGATAAATGTCGTGAAGTCCCAGTCAACTGCTACTTCATGGTTGCTCATCCCATGGCTCTGACTCAGAGCACTCAAGCTAAATCTCTCCAGAGCAATCCAACACAGATGGGTCTACCTCTCAGCATCCAGAGCCACTAGGAACTGAGGCCAGAAATCATTCCCTGCCTTTTTCTGTTTAACAATGTAACCATAAAGACTAGTTCATGAAATCACAGTGTGTGTAATTATTTTACAAATGATCCAGGTACCCAATTCATGTCTTTGATGATTTGGTTAAGCATGCCGCAGTGTGTTACGACTTAGTTGGTTACTTTAGCCAGAGAATGTGGAATCATAAATGCATAATTAAAGTGTTATCACTTTAGTGACAAATGTAGCGCTGTAGCTAACAATGTGTTTGAGGGAGGATTTCAGCTGAGACATAGGACTTTGAACTAAAATAAATTAAATTTTAGCAGTCACTTTCTCTTCCTTTTTTTTGAACCTGATTTTCTGAATACAAGGACTTGAAAATAAACTTGAACCTCACTTGGAGAACTTTTGGCTTGTACAACCTTTCTTAAAGTAAGTATTCTTCCTAAATTACTTTCTTAAACAAAGTATGTGCCAATAAGAGCAGATATGTAAGGAGAAAGAATTGATTTTGATGATCCAATGTTCACATTAAACATGCTTTTTGTAATAGAGTAATTCTAGGTGAATACCAGAGAGCAACTGGCCATTAACATTACAGCATATTAAGAGGTCTCCAAGAGAGATTCTTTTGCTTATGTTTCATCCAAAAGTAATCATCCTTATTGTTGTGAATAAGAGTTAATAAAGTTATCATTCAAACCCTGTACCCAGTAACCCATACTTACCTGCATTCGTTATGTTCAAAGAGTTAGACCGTGTTAGCTTATACTTACCAGTTCCAGATGTATTCCCTGTTCAATGTTAAAACTGAGAATAAGAAATACTTACCTGTTCTGTTCTTCTGTATCTTGTAGTTCTAAGGTTTCCGTTCCTGTAATCCCCTTTCCCTTCTGCGTCGGGTATCTTCGCTGCTGCTCCCTGCTCCCTGAAGGGACTTCCGTCTTCCCAAGATGCCCTGCAAAAGACGAATATTAATTACTAGACCACCAACACCGATTAACCCAGAATATCCCTAGAAGAACGAGTCCAGAACGACGAACTTTCGATACCAACGAGCCAGGAACAGTCTCCTGCAAGACGGAGAGAGGGTAAGAGCCCCTAAGACCAGTCACCATAACTTAAAAGAGACTCGAGTAAAACCACCCCCTAGACCCACGAGCCGGTCGAGGAGTCTCGGACTTGTTCCGGTGAAGGCGGAGACTTCCGACCCTGCCGCATCTCGACAGGATCGACGGCCTTCCTCTGATCATCGACTCCAGGGAGCAGCGGCGGCGTCGCGCGGACCCCGAGCCCCCTACCCCTGAGCTGAAGTCCAAATAAAGGCCGATTTTAGTAGAGCATAAAGTCTCCTGGGCCCATTTATTACACTTATGTTCTCTAAGACTGATTTATAATGTTAACCTAATATAGGAAGGGGGAATAGTGGTAGGTTTGCTTCAAAGGCAACCTATGATCTGAACTAAAAAGCAAATAAATATGTACTACAAAAGCATCAGAAAGACCTTTAACCTCCTAATGCCAGGTTTTATTTGAACACGAACTATGGTAATGAGAAAATTCAGACCCAAATAATAAAACATTATGAAGATCAAAGAGTTTGTTAACAAGTCTTTGCTCTGCCTAATTTGTCCTTCCATATGGAATGCTTTTTTCTAGTCTTGATCTAAAACAACTTTTACTGACTTTGTGATTTTAAATACACTTTGCACAGTACAATCAAATTTCCTTCAGGAGGGGATTTGTCTGTATTTCCTCTGATCTCCTCTGGTAGTAAAACTGCTATAAATTCCTAATGTCTCTCTCTGTATTAACCTCAAAATACTTTTTCACTTTCAGTGAAGGCATAATGTTCTGTTATTTGCATGCACTTCTACCTGACCTGGAAATCAACAGGAGAAGACAAACAGGGAACCTTCCCCTCTTTTGTCCATCCACATCCTTCAAAAAGTACAGAACATATATTTATTGTGAACAAGCTGTTAGAAAAAAATGGAATCCATTTTACTATTCAAAGCAAAAATGAAATTACAAGCTCCCAGAAAGAGATAAATCTGCGCATCTTGTCCAAAACGCCGATGGCTTCCATTACAATCATGTGTTGATAGGCAACATTTTAAACTCATTTATCCAGAGATATTCTTGCATTTGCATTGAATCCTCCTGGAAAAAAAAAAAAGTGCCTTTGTGTGGCATGCACATTCCTCTCTCTCTCAGAAAATTTTCATAGAGGAGCACAGAGAGAAGAAAGAGAAAACAATTTCTATTTCTGTTCCTTGTTTTCCCATGTGGAATGTGTTTGGAGAATTGTTTATCTCGGGTGATTGCTTGATTGGATTCTGGTGAGGATTGTTTAGGTCTGGTGGGCAATCACATCCACCTGTGTCTGGACCCTTTCAGGGAGAGGGTCACTGGTTTGGAGTTAGAGAGAGTTAGATATAGTAGTTAGAAAAGTAGGTATGTAGATTTAGTATCCTCTTTAAATAGTATATTAATGTACTTTAATATAGATATAATAAAGAAATCATTCAGCCTTCTGAACTGGAGTCAGACATCATCATTTCTTCCCATCCTGGGTTCACCTGCATTTTTACAATACCTTTGCTTTCTTTGTTTGTTTGTTCTTTTTAACATCTCCTTGTCATTGTTTTGGAGGGTTTTTGTTTTCTTGTTTTGGCAGGCTTTTTTTGCTGTTGTTTTTTAATCTCTTTTTTCTCAGTAATGTTCTTGATGGGTTCTCTAAGCCACTGCTGCTGTCTGGATGTCTGTCACTTGCCATGGTGAGGATCAGGCCACACACAGTAATACATTTTCAGTGGATAAAGGGAGAGGCTTCTTGGGAGTAATGGTAGAAGGCATCTAAAAACAGAAGTCTCATCTTGCTATATAAAATGGGTTCCAAGTAAGGCAAAATTCATAGTGTGTTAGGCTTCAGCCTGAGAAAGTCAGGCTCCTTTATTCATCTTTTCTCTCTTTCTCTCTTTCTCTCTCTTTCTGTCTTTCTGTCTTCCTCCTTCTTCCTCCACTCATCTCTTCTTATCTTCGCACCTTCTCCTTTCCTTCCTTTCTCTCACAGCTATCAGTTTCATCCCTATATAACACGTTTATTCTTTTCCACGCACTGCGTAATTCTGGCATAGTTTTAGAAATGGGCTTTCCCAGGAACAAAAAGGAAATGATATGAAGAGCTACTGTTGCCCCAGCAGGCTAGAAATTAACTCAAATGCATACAAATTGGTATCACAACAATTCTTGAAATATTCAGCTTTCCCTGCTTTTTTCTGCTATTCCCAAAACTCAAACTTCTGTTAACACAGGGTGAAAATCAATGGTTAGTTTAAAGAAGATTCATAAATTGTGCCTGAAAACAGCCTAAAATAACTGCCAGTACATATATATTACAAAAGATCGATAGACTTCACATTTCTTTGAAAAACAGTTTTGTAAATGATAAATACCTGTGTCTAGCCTCCATCACCTGGATATTCCATTTTTACCTTATGCCAGGAATCTAAGCTTCAAGCAGACATCCTAATGAGGGTGCATGCTGTGACAATCTGCTGGGTAAGCTACTATATGCAGAGCAATTTCATTATTTTTAATATATGTGGTCTGCCTATGAATACTTGATGTTTCATTTTACTCCTATCTCATCAAATTCTGGTAAAGATCCATGAAAAGGCAACAATGAAAAAAACCCACCTGAGTGATATAAACGCCTTCTTAGCTTTGCATTTAGAAGCCATTTTTTGTTAGTGTAATTGAATTTGCTGATAAGCACCTGGGACTTCTTTTGTGTTGTTTTCCTTAGATTAGTAATGCCTTCTCCTAACCTAATGTGCAACAGCAATTTTTGTCTGTTCATGATTTCTTAGCTAACAAAATTATTTTCTACATAAGATATCCTTCCTGTTGAGTTCATGTAGTCAGGAGTTTCAAAACAGCAAGAATCAAGATCTGAGAGGAGGAAAAAAAATTACTTTTTCCTACCCACTGTTCCATTTCACATGATATGTTTCAATACTGGTAGTTTATCATGAACAAGAATATATTATAATTCAATAGCAGCAAAACATCAAAACTTTAAGGTAATAAATAAGGATTTGAATACCTCCTTTAATCTAAATAATTCAGTTTCTTATGGCTTCCTTGGCATATCAATAACAGATAGGGCAGAAATAATATTGAAGAAAGGATAACCCTACAGAGTCAGAATTGAAGCTTGTAATGCAGCCATGAAGGGTAAAGCATCCCTTGTACTTTCATGCTGATTATTTCAGACAACTAAATTCTACAGTCAGCATGAGTCAAAATGGATCCCACCTTCCCTCCTACTGGAACCATAATAACTATTCTTAGTAACTCTACAATGATAAATATTTTGCCACAAATATTCTTCTGATCACAAGAACAATTTCAGACACCTCAAGAACAGAAATGTGAACTTGCTGAACATAGCAATTATTCACCTAACACAATATTTGACCGACGTTGTTGCCACATCAAAATGGCTTTGAAAATACTCAAAATTCAAAATATTTATCTAATTGAATATAATTATATACTCTATAACTTCAATTTAAAAAAAACCCCAAAATTATAGAGTTTTTAAATATATATATGTAATAAAGGTATATATATAAAGTCACATTAAAACATATTTGGATTTCTTGTAGTAAAACAGTTTACCTAAACTCTTTGGAACCAAGAGGAGTTCTCATCTCTTAACCAAAAGTTATATTTTAAAATTTGTAGCACCATTATTGTTCCAAATTAATTTCTACTCTTAGTGATAAGCACTAGAAAGGTTTCTATGTTTCCTGTGTCCTTGTATTCTTTGCTAGTCAATCCATTGTTCACCTAGCTGGACCATTGCTAGAACTAACACAATGTTGTTAGTTTTTGCCTAATCACAGAATCACAGAATGGGTAAGATTGGAAGGAATCAATCTGGTCCATCTGGTCCAACCAGCCTGCTCAAGCAGGGTCATCCTAGAGCACCTGGCACAGATTTGCATCTGGCCAATTTGCTCCAGTGCTAGGTCACCCACAGAGCAAAGTTCTTCCTCATGTTCAAGGGGAATTTCCTGTGTTCCAGTTTCTGCCTGTTGCTTCTTGCCTTCTTACTTGGCATCACCAAAGAGAGTCTGGCTCCCTCCTATCAGATACTGATATACATTGCTGAGGTCCCCTCTCAAGTTGTGTCTTCTCAAGGCTGAACAGGCTCAGCTCCCTCAGCCTTTTCTCGTAAATCAGGTGCTCCAGTCCCCTAATCATTTGTTCCTGGACATCCCTTGGACCTGTTCCAGGAGCTCCATGTCTCTACTGTACTGAGGAGCCCAGAACCGGACACAGCACTTCAGATGTGGCCTCACCAGGGATGAGCAGACTTGACCTGCTGGCAATGCTCTTCCCAGTGCAGCCTGGGATACCATTGACACTGTTGTCCAAAAGGACAATGCTGGCTCATGGACAGGACACCTAGGTCTTTCTCCAGAATAGTCTGATAGGAAATTTTTTACAGAGCTGCTAGTTTCTTTACTGGAAATCTTTAATGTTTCAAGTTTTTCAGTTTGCCTTCTATTCCTATAAGATATTTTTTAGATATCTGTAATATAAATATTTACAATCAAAAGGTTGCAACTGGAAAGAAAAAAGCTTATCATTGGTATGATACTTATTATATCAGGAAGCCCTGGTTAAACAAGATGCAAAGTGATCTGTGATCCAGAAAAAGAAACATTTTGAGACTTTGACATTTTCCTTAACCTCATAATTTATTGATAAGCACTACCAGCACCCAGTGACATCATACTTGTGATCTGAACAACAAACTTCAAAAATTCTACATATAAATGTACTTGCTCAAAATTTTTGTACAACCATGAGTAATTGAGCATACAGAGTATTCCCTGTAAAATGAATATAGATAAAACAAAGGAAGTCCAAGTGTGCTTTAGATAAATTCAGAGTTGTACAATTTAATTTGCATATAATAAAAACATAAAACCAGGTAACATCTGCACCACAACAGGGTTTTATTTTATTGCCTACAATTACAACACCACAATTACAGGGAAATTCAATATAAATAAGGATTACATCTCATTATGGCATCTAAAGCAAATTATGTGATGTGTATTTAATCTGAATACATACATTCTTATATACATTTGTATTTATATATGCATATAAACATCTACATGATATTTAACAAGAATTGTCCAACATTGTATAAAAAAGAAGAATAGAAACAATTTATTTCTTTGCAATTCAGTTTAGAAATAAGCATACTTAACAATTTTGCTATTTGAACCACAGAAAATAACACAGATTGCACAAATGATTGCATTTAATAAATATGGAGAAGTTGCAAGGAAGGAGAAAACATTGGTTTCTTTTTCCATTGTTACCCCCAAGACAGTTACAAATTTGAATCCAGAGAGGAAACAGAATTATTCAGATAATTATGTATATATTTTGCATTTTCAGAAGCTTGTTGTCTACCATAACCATTTTCTGCTATGGGTTTCTGTGGCTAAAATATCACAACAGAAGAAAGCTCACACATTTAAATAAGAAAAAAAATGTTTATTATTGTGTGATTATGCATCTACATGTTTTCCCAATTAATTTTTCCCAAGCAAATAATTCAGTTTGCCAAAAGGCTAAGAGTAAAACAAGTGTAATTTACATGAAATGTTTAGCTCAGAGTAGGAAGAGAAATACAATAATAATGATCTCCAAATCAAGTGGAACAACAAAGGGCTCTATGCTGGTATCTGTCCTCATTAATGTTACTATGAAACACCTGCAGAAGGCAATGGAGTGTACTGGCATCAAGCTTGCAGGTACACAGCTGCAGGTTGTAAGTCAATACATTGAAGGGTAGAGCCACCCAGAGGATGCTACAAAGGGTGTCAAAATGAATTAACAGAATATTTTGAAAGGACAAATGCAAAATTCAGCATCTGGATTGTATGTACTATGATGCAATGAAAATCTTTTATTTAAATAATTTGAAAATTTAACCAATTTCTTGCCTGAAAAGGCTAAAGATTTATGATTCCACATCCATATGGTGGTATATTATCATAAATACATATATCTGTGTGATTGTGGGTAAGTGTTTAAGGGGGAAAAAGACAAAGGAAATAAACAAGTTAATTTACAAAGAGGATCATCCAAGTATAGTCCACTACCTACCTGAAAGAGTCACAGATTTTTATGAGAGAAATGGTGACATTTCCGTTATGTTAATATTGAAGAACACATTAATGAGTTATTATCTTATTTTATATTTCCTTCAAATGGAAAAAATATATGGAATGAAATCAAATCCTTATTTATTTTTTTTATCCTATGCAGAATAATTTTACTTTTAATCTCAGACAATCTGTAATGTCAAGAAGTCAGCACTTAAAATTACATTTCTGAGATTTAAGTATTCTAATTTCGGACCCATCCCATCCTTTGAAGTCTGTGTTTATTTTTCCATAGTTCTTCATTAGAATAAAACAGAACTTTGTATTCTAGACAGCTCCCTACAAAAATTGTTGATAATCTACAATATCAAAGTGTCCTCAGGAAATACATTTTTCTTTTCCTACCTGAAAAAGGTGCCAAACTCATCATGATTTTTATGTTTCTGGTAAGATTGTTATATAAAGACAAAGCCACTTATAATACAGCCATAATATATAGACTATATTTTTCCTCATAAATTAAACTTCAAAATTCAAGACCCTATCATCTACTTTCAACATCTTCATATTATTAAATATTGAAGATAACTGAGTCAAGATGCTCATAACATGTACATACATTTCATGACTCATATGTTAATTTCTAATTTCATGAAATTTATCTTCAAGATGGCAGGTATATAGGGAAGACTGCCTCTAAATAGTTAGCAGAACTGTATATTAAAAAACTTAGCAATGTCAATCCACTGACACTGCTTTGTGTTATCTTTGGTGAATTAATCCTCACCAAATGAATGATAGTGGTGTCTTTATGCCTGAATCTTTGTTAAAAAGTGTGAACATTAAGATGGATCAGAAGACTGCGGTAATTATTTGGCTTGCCGTTACTCAGATTTACATAATTTCCAAACATGATCTTGTCACAAAATGCCAGAATTTAATTTAAAGAAAGGATTATACATAGATTAGCCATCCTATTTAATGAAAAAAAAAAAGAAACAAAAGGAAAAAAGGAACCAGACACACACATGAACAAATTTGTGTGATGAGATATAACATTGTGAAATTATTTTTATTAGCTCTGTATAGGGTATCGTATAAGATATAATGATTAGATACATTGCATTTAAATGCAATTCAAACAGGTCTACAAATAACTGAAATAATTTCTATTCTATAGATTACAAGAAACTAATAATCTTCAAACTGGACATGAATGATGAAAATAATGTAAGGAGAAAAAATGTGGAGTATAACAAGGGTGATATTGGTATGGCAAGTCAAGTGTGCTATTTTCTTAGTGATATGAGACTGGTTTACTAAAATATACTTTAGCAGAGTGTGTTAAAATGATGGTACTCAAAAGCATATAACAAGAAATAACAGGAAATGTGATTCTAAGAAAGGATTTTAAAGGGGTTGTGCATTTTTTGGCATATATTTTGTAATGTTTTCCCACTGCACACAGATATCACTCTACATATTAACTATTACATAGTTAAGGGCTTCATTTTCACATCTCCTTTAACATTACCTTTCACATTCCAGTTTGTAGGAAAAGACCTTTTTGCTTTGGAGCTGCAAAAGCAATGTTGGAAAGCAAATTATTCTTTAGGTTCACTGACCTGTCCCAAATACAAGTGAATTTTTTCTGAAAACATTTGTTATACTTAATCCTTTGGGAGCAAATAACTGAAACGATATTAGCTGTGCTTTTAATGACTTTATTTAATATTTTAGCTTAGGTTTATGTGGGAGAGGATTATTTCTAAGTTTACCTGGCAGTTGTATCCTTGAATTTATGTTTAGTTCTCAGATGTAGATTTTTATAATGCAGGTCTATGCTTCAGCACTAATCCTATTTTAATTAACACTGATTTTTTTTTTTTTTTTTTTTGAAAGAATT
>VXBC01007033.1:158771-194779 GCA_013399945.1 Ploceus nigricollis
TGAAAGACTTTAACTGCAAAATAATTTTTACTTGTTTTTCCTCTGTTTCTGTTTTATTCTATCTGAAGCTTGTTTTATGTCAAATACTTAGAAAATCATAGGTAAAAGGGAACTTAACTATTAAGATTGGTAAATGAGATGCTGGCAGTATTTATGGTTAAATTATATAAAAGAAAGTTTCTAGCTGAAATATTTAAAAATTATCAGCAATTCCTAGAAAAATAGAATCGTAGACTAGTTTGGTTTGGAAGGGACATTTAAAAGTCATTTAGTGCTGCAATGAGCAAGGCCATCTTTTACTGGATCAGGTTGCTCAGAGCCCCATCCAACGTGTCCTTGAATGTTGCATGGATCTCTGTAGGCAGCCTGTTCCAGGGCTTCCCCACTCTCATTGTAAAAAAATTCTTCCTTATATCTACTTGTAATTGAGTCTCCTTTAGTTTAAACCATTATCCCTTCTCTTACTAAGAAGGAACTTGAAAAACAGTCTGTCCCCATCTTTTTTGTAATCTCCCTCTAAGTACTGGAAGGCTGCTATAAACTTTACGTGGAGCCTTCTCTTCTCCAGGCTGAGCAACCCCAACTCACTCACAGCATTTCCTTGTAGCAGCGGTGTTCCATCCCTCTGATCATTTTTACTAATCTAATAAGAAAGTAATTCTGGAAATATTTTTAAAACAAAAACCCCCATGCTTTCTTATCTATTGTTCATTTTTATTTTAACGTAAGAAAATAGGTGGTGTCAAATACATAAGGTTATAATTCAAGTAGAAAATGTGTAGAGAATGGAAAATTCAGACAAAAGTCAATGGAATGTCAGAAGTAAGGAGATAATGAGCAGATCTTACTTGTTCATTTTATGAGTAGAAATTTTAATATGAATTCTCACTTATTTCTTTGCCTAAGGGTCATAGTGGACAGGACCTTCAGCCTTGACCTTTTTTATTAGAGGATGGTGCAGATTTGCCAAAGACTCACACAGGTAGAATATTAGACAACAAACAAAGCAGTTGCTGGAAGAACTGTAATATCAGTTGCAGAGATGTTTGAGGGTTTTTTCCTTTTTTTTTCCCTCACGATCCTTGAAACTTTAGAGCATTATTTTTGTTTTCTCTTACAATATGACATTGAAGAGAGGCAGTCTACTTGGAAAAGAATTTGTGCAGTATGAACACTTTGCATGATCGCTATCAGAAATCTAAGGGGGAAAATGTTTGTTTGGCATTTTTAAGTCTTTTTCTTCAGAAATATACTGTGAATATCAGCTTGATGCTGGAAGTCTTTATTTCTCTGGAAGTCCAGTCTTTTTGAATTGAGAATACAACTTTTCTCAGGCTTGAACGTTGTAGTGACACAGACATTGCCTGGGGTGAACAACTCAAAAGTCTGTCACTTTGCAGACACCACAGATTTGGAGGGCAGGAAACCCTAGCTATGTTTCAAGTAGAGTTCCTCTACTTGTACCTTTCCTTCCAAAAGAATTGCAGGAAACTGGATCTATTCAAGCTCCGATCCATTGATATCTAATGCCAGTGCTTCTCTGGTTTAAGTTTCTATAATAGTTCTCAGTATACATGTGCATGTGTATTGATAGAGTGCCTTAAAGGAGTCCTACTGCAGGAGTATCTCTCTTCCAACCTGAACAAAAATGGTAATATTCACTGATGTTAGTGACATTAAACACCACTAAATAATGAAACACTAATTGAATGTCCTTTCTGTGTGAGATAATCATTATGACTTTGTGTGCTCCTTTTCTTCCTGGCAAATAATAGAATCAATTAAAAGTGCAGTTTTGAAAGAAACTATCTAAAAGCTACTATACTGCAATTATTCATGTGATTAGATAGTACTGAGAAGATAGGGTCTTGTAAGAGTGTTTAAAAATTGGATCATAATAAAGGAGTTCAGATTAAATGCTTTGGATATGGTACAGAGATGCAGTGCATTACAATCAACTACTGATTTGTTTCAAATTTTACTTCTAGATACCAAACATCGCAGTATTTTGGTGATGACATGGGCCCTATTTCAACTCTGTGATCTAAAGCAGAAAACTGCAGATTTATAAGAAGGTTTTTAAATTTGGAATTAGAGAAATGTGCTCTAATCACTCTATATAGGATAATGCTTTCTTCCTAGTTTCTTTGAATATCAGCAATTTTACTCCTAAACTTGAGATTAATGTACTTAAAATTGAAAAATAAAACATGGCTGTGAATAATATCTAATATTTCATTAGTCTTCCTCTCAGTCTAAGGAGAAGAAAAAAAACCCAGCAATAATTTTGGAAAAAGGAAAAAAAACGGACATATTTTTCTTGCATTTTAGCTGGCTAAATCAATTTTTTTTTTTGGCCTTCCTTTTATTTATGAAAATTCATTGTAAGCATTTTTTGTTGGAAGATTGTAAACACTTTGCATGAGAGTAATATATGTTTTAGACTGACATTCTTAAATGTCCTGCTGAAATAAACGTAAATGTACTATGCATATGAAAGCAAGAATATTCAGGCTCACCTGTATACTTAATGTGTTATTTACCTAAGGTACTGGAGTAACTGTTAATTTCACTAATATGTGAATCATTCCGTAGTATTCCAATTCTATGAGCTCAGCTAGTCATAAAATGTGAAAACAAAGTTAAGATAAAAAAATAAAGCACAAATGAAATTTGGGATGTGCTTTTATTTTAGAATTCTTGTTATATAACAACTGGCACTATGACGTCATACTCATCATGTTTGTATTGTCTCCAGCCTGAAAGGCTTCTCTGAATCTGACAGTCTTACAGAGTTAATTTATGTTTCCCCTCAGTGTAATTTGGCTCAACAATACTTCTTCATCTTCATACCTAGCTTGTTGTGTATTGGTTTCTCAGGAAAGATAAGTTCTCCTTAGAGAGGTTTTTGTTTGTTATGCAGGCTTTTATCAACCATATATATGAAAGATCATGTTTCTGACATCTGATGTTGTAAGTCCCTTTTATCGAAAATCTATATTCTTTTATTTAGCTAACATTATTTGTTATTTTCATTCAAGGGTTTGGGAAAATTCTAAAGTATTTTTTATGTCTTCTTAAATGTCTTTAAATACAGAATAGCTGCTGGTCTCCCTTTTTTTAATGAGGTTTACTAAAAAAATCAGTTTCAAATTAAACTGATCTCCAGTGTGCAAGAAGGAAGTCTCACAAGCTTAGTAAGCTTACCACTTCTTTTACATGTAAAATTTATGTTTCTGGGGAACTGGCATATGTGTTTTGCTTTCTTCCATGAGATTTCTCTGCCTCATGTATGCTATTACTAGAAAGAAGAGTTCAAGATTTTCTGTCACTACACTGAGTGAAGTGAATTCACTCATTCTTGTGACTTTCAATATATCAAGCCAAGAATAAAGCCAGGTAGAGAGAGATACTCGGAATAGGCAATCCAAGTACAGAATAGTTCAGCTTAGTTTTTGTAAATACACAGTCTATAAAATTAAAAGGGAATCACTGATTCTTAATGTGATTTTAATACTATTTTTTGTAATTGTCAAATATGTCTCAAAGTTTTAATGAACATTCCGTTTTGAATCTACACCAGTAAAAAGGCTACGATATCCTGATGACTAATTGGAACATATTTTACATAGCTGTATTGTCCACTGTCACATAAAAGAGAAGTTTATTATTAGAAATTTCCTCTGTCTATAATAGAGATTAAAGACTAGAACAAAAATAACTGGTGTCTATGGAGGATAGCCACAGCAATCCTCCTTTCTTAAGGAAGTACCTTTCAAAACTAGTACTTCCCTTTCCCCTCCCTCCATTTTTCTACCAGTATTACAATGTCCAAGGGAACTTAGGGTTTTTCCAAAAAAACTGGTTTGGATTTTCTTTTAATTATGTTCATACCATTAATATTTCAGACTGTCTGTCTGACAAATTCATAAATAACTAGAATATTAAAGGAACAAGGGGTATAAATCCATATGCTTTCAAACTGCATGAAGACTGTGAAGTCCTTTATATGAAAAAGGCAGATCGATCTTACTTTATCTTATCTAACAGCAGCAAAGGTAAGTTACAAAGTGTGTGGCAAAGACACATAAATTAGCGGTTTGCAAAAATTTAGCATTACAATAACTGTGTCAACCACATAAAATCTTTAAAGTAGTAGGAACAGTTTTAGGAAGACTTCTTGTGGAATTATGATTTACAATTTAAATTTATTCTTCCAGATTAAAAAAAATTGTTTGACTTCAATTTAAGTGTTGTGATACATGAATATTAATAATATTCCTTTAGAGAAATACAGGCAAGCTTAAGAAATCAGGTCATTAGGTCATATAGTCATTTATCTTCATTATGAGAGCAGCAAACACTTGATTTCTTTTAAAAAGACAAACCATATACCTACAAGTATAAAGTCAATAGGTGATGAAAACGACAGTTTTTGAAACTAAAAGCAGGAAAAAAATATAGAAATATGGAATGGTTTGGATTGGAAGGGACCTTTAAAGATTATCTAGTCCTCCTCCCCTGCCACTACATCAGATTGCCCAAAACCTCATTCTACCCGATCTTGAATACTTCCAGTGGTGGGGAACCCACAACTTCTCTGGGCAACCTGTTCCTGCATCTCATGATACTCATCATATTTTTTTCATTATTTCTAATCTAAATCTATCCTCTATCAATTGATTAAAACTCTTTCCGCTTGTGTCCCTACAGGCCCTGGTAAAAATGGTATGTCTTTCTTACAAGACCCTTCTATATACTGATGATTCTGACATTCCCCTAACACCTCAGAACTTCTGGGAGAGGTTACAGTATACTATCATAGAATATCCTGGCTCTTCATATACAGGAGATTATGAAGAACTAATTTTACTGGTTTCTTTACATTGGATACTTTGGTTACACTGATGTCCTAAAATGCCTAGCCAGCTTTGGGATTACTTTGCATGGCTAAGTAGAGAGCTGACTGAGGAGAAGAAAAGATGTAATGTGTTGTCATGAGCACAGAAGTGGGGTCCAAAGACACATACACACACAAAGAGTTTAGAATCCACTCCTCAAATCCATGAGAGTTTTTTAAATTCCACTAGCATAAATTTTTTTTCACTTTTAAAAACCATAAAATGAATAGATGTCTACATTTAAATGCCTGCAATTCAACTCTTCGGATGAGATCCATGAGATGGGATTTTTTCACTTTGTAATGTATACATCAAAATTAAACTAATTATGCCATAGGTAATCTAGAGAGTTAGTTTGAGATCCCTCTCCTCCTGTCATTTGTGGTATGATTATACAATTACAAACCTATTGAGATAGTGACATACATTCCTTTTATGTTTGTATAAAAGTAAGCACATATAAGTCTTGAGGGCAGAGACATAACCATAGCATAAACAACACAAAGAATGTATTTCTAGGAATTATTTTCAATAAGTACTTTTGAAGCAATTACTGTGTTATATGAATCTGTGAAGGTGTGTAGGAAGAGCATTACATACAAAGAGATTTGAGGAGCTTTTTGCCAGTCATATTATCTTCCAGCTCCTATACAAATAAATTAATTGCTCTCAAGCATTTCATTAAAATATGAGAACATAAATATTTATAGAATATGTAAAAGGTATGGACTTAGACTTTTCTAAAAAATAAATATTTTATCAATAATTGTATTTGTGGAGCCATTTGGAAGTTAACTGAAACCATATTTGTACAGCTCTGAGTAGCAATCAAGAATCATCACATCAAAGAAAATCTTAGAATTTGAATCTGGCATGTCATGCACTCTTTTGATCTTATTAAAAAATCTAAACATAAAATCAGATTTAAAAACCAGAAAGAAATGATAATATTTTCAAAATTAAGTGTGACAAATTAGGAAATTCTATAATCATTGAAAGGGGTGCTTAGTAATGTGAATTCTAATTACTTTTTCAACCCACATTGTATATGGTTTCATATTTAGTGAAAAAATATTGCAAAGTCCCATCAGTGATTTAGTCATCTAATATTTAGTAATTGAGTTTTATCTAGACCACTAGGACTCTTTTAATAGCAAATGGGTAGCTACAGACACCACTAGAAGGTGCATCATTTTACTGGTCCTGGTCTTAGAGAGTATTGGATTTTGTATATTAACAGCCTACAGATAATTGGAGGTGGGCAGGGGTGAATAGAAGGTTGAATGTCCAGAACTGAGCATATGAACTCTCAAACACAAGACTCCCACTTGCTAGCACCAGTGCATACTGGTTGGTTGTAAATTTTGCCACACTTAAACAGCATAGTCATGCCCCAAATCCTCCACTTAATAAAAACAAAGACACGGGACAGAAGCAGTAACTGATAGCCTGGTTACGTGCTGTTTCTGCACCGCTTAGAATGGGAAAGCCAGAGAACTTCCCCATGACCCACAGAAAAGAAACTGCTCAAACCTGGTTTCTGTAAAGAAGAAAGGATTTTGGAGAAAATAAGGGACATTGAAGAGAAGATGACAGTCCTGGCTGGAGGAAAGATCTGAAAAACAGGGGAAGAAGTCTGAGATCAGAAAACTGTGTGGAAATGACACACAGAGAATGCCCAGGGAGGGACCTTTGCCAGTGATGCCCAAGAGTGGCAAGTGTGAGAAGCAGCACATCATGGACAATAAAACATTGTGCCCAGCCTTCCCAAAGCAGGAGGGACCTTTGTGCTGGGAATTGTAATGCTGTGGGCGGGTGAGTGAGCAAGCACATGAGCAAGCTTGTGAGCTAATCAAGCAGTCTAAATACTGCTGTCTCATTTGTTGATATCCAGATCACCATCTCAATCACCATCCAGCTAGCCCTTATCCAGATCCATCAGTATTTGATATATAGTCACTTTGGTTATTAATAATGCTTGTGGGGTTCTTACTTGTCTTCCTCATTGCTGGGGTTAGGATTTGCAGCAGGACAGTGTGCAACAGCCATGACTTCTCAGAATTTTGACTTCTACCCCTCAAATACTACACTTCTCTGTCAGAAGCTCAGCAAGGACTCTGCTGATTAGACAGACTCCAGCCTGTTGATACACGGGTTATCATTTATTTTGTCTTGACTGTGACACCCTCTTGAAGTGACTACCTTCTCCATTCCTTTCAAGATGAAGAACTGTCAAGAAATTTTTAAATAGAATCACATTTACATTGTGGATTACTTGTTTATATGTTTATATTTGCTTATATATTTCTTCTTATATATTTCTATAATTCTTTTTAAGACATTTCTTTCTACAAGCGTTGTTGACTCTTATCATTATATTTACCATCATCTCCACTTATTCTATTCTGGGCTGCAATATTTTTAAAGTAGAGAAACCAAAACTGATTGTTTGTGATTCTCTGTATTTCCCTAGAGTCCTTGTTAAATTATCATTTTAGTTGAAAAAAGCTGGATGTTGGCTTTTGTAACTTTCTCATTCTTATTAAGAGTTTTCTGGTTAAGTTCCTCCAGAATTCATAGGCATATAATACCTGTTGCTCCCAAACTGTGAACAGAAGGTAATAAACCGAAAGAGATGGGTTGAATAGTATTCATCCACTTAATTATTTGAAATATCTTCTGCCAATATTCTTCTGTAAGTCTCTGATTCTCCTCTGCTATATGAACTTATTTTCTTTTGTTGTTCCATAGTGGCAGTGATGTAAACAATTTGGTTTCATGAGTTTTTTTGAATAATCTATATGTCATTCAGAAACTCTGTGAGATTCTTGCTTATTTTGTTATTTAAAAAGTTTTATTTAGCAGTATTTTATTATTCTAGAAGATCCCACTCAAAACCTTTTCCTCCCATGTTCCATATCAGGGAAATTTTTTGTTTGATTGTTCAGTTGGTTGTTTTGTTTAGTCTTGGGCTCCTTTCACAATTTTGTAAGATTCAGAAGACAGAAAATGACCCCACAAAGGATTTTAAAGTATCAGACATAACAGAAAAATCAATCCATCCTTAACACTTTTCAGAGATTCTAAATTTCTTCTTTCATACCTTTTATGTAATCTCTGTTGAGATGCAGTTTTACTTAATTTAAGATTTAATGTTATTAAAATGGTATAAGGAAAAACCGTTAGAAAAGTGAATGTTTGACACAAAAAGAAAGAGATGATAATAGAAACCCTTGAAGGAAAAATAACTGTTTCTAAAGAGAAGAAGAACTGGGTGCTTTATGATTAAATTTCATGCTTTGGCACTTTTCAATTCTTTGAAAGCAAGTGATAATAAGGAAAATTACTTAGTCTGAGCAGCAGCTTAAATGAAACCAATAAAACCTAAAGAGTCCAACTTATATGTCTTAGTTGAATGTTCTTTTATCTCTTAGAGCTAAAGTGGATAATGAAACTTGTTACTTAAGGGACTTATCAGTGGAAATTTTGATAACTTTACATTGCATGTCTAGAGTGTCAAAATTACATATGATTAAAATGTTGCTGCCCTGGCTAAGAGAGAGTCTTCTGGGTCATGAATTAATACAGTCTAAGAGAACAAAAATTGAGTTAATAGATACTAATTTTTCTCTTCAATTAGAGATAAAAGTGAATTTCTTTTTCTGTTCATAAGTGTTTCAAAACACATTTTAAATTATTTAAGAAGAAAGATAGATAATTCCTTAACTTTGTAGTGTGCTTAGGTAAGCAAAAATAACTGCTGTTAGATAACAAAAATCCTGATGGAGGCCTTAGAGTTAGGCATTGATTATGGCCAAAGGTTTCTTTTTCAAGGAATGTAAGGTCAAAGGATTTTTTAAAGCAAATATGTATGAAAATTTGACTGACAGGAAGAGCATAACTTTTGGTATCATTTGGCTGAAGGGAGGTGATGGATTTTGAAATCAGAAGATAACTATAAAAGAGCACCAGACAACACATAGTATGAACTGAATTAAAAGAAGTTGAGCATTTGTCTACAAGGTAGAACATGCACTTGAGATTGTGCCTGCAGCTTTCTAAACATATATAAAAATGTCTGTTTCCTAAAGGACTCTGAACTTAATGGACCAAGTGAAAAAAGTGCAGGTAAGGTAAAAAGTGAAAAGTAACTTCTATTATCTTACACACAGAATATAGTGACAGAATTAAAAATAAAAGTGATTCTCAGGTTCAGTCCAGTAAGATGACTGCTGAAATGCACTGCCTTTAAAACTGCTAGTCCTGAAATTAGGGTCCTAAGACTTTGTGTCAGATGGGAAAACAACCAACCAAATAAAAAATGTAAAGGAATAAACATTCAGTGTCATCCCTAATTACAAAAAATGTACATATTAAAAGGCATATATTGTTATGAGTAATACTGATATGCAGAATTGAAGAGAAATTTAATTTTCACTATTGAAATTATTTGTTATTAGTCACAAATTGCTGAAAGCACCAATGATAGCCCGCTGCTTTAGAGTGCTTTTCAATTCATTTTACCTAAGATCTTTGTCGTGGATCTTTATTATAATTTTGGTGCCGATTACAGTGTTTGGCACATGCTGAATGAGTATAGCAGCCTAAACTAATTTTAAAAAATAGTGCAGTAGTGCACACTGCAATTACCATAGTACCTCATATTTATATTGATAGCAAATAAAGTATTAATCTGAGCTCTGTGTACTATTTCATTCTCTAAACTAAACCACATAACTTCATGTTGACTGCTAGAATAATGTTGCAAAAGGTTCCCACAGGGATGGGTGAACTGGTGATTGTAGCAGGCATATAGCTTTTCTTTATGTGCTGTATATGCAAGAGATAACTGAAGATTCAATCTTCTCTTTCTCATCTCATTATGAGGAGGGGAAGAGGTGATGTGTATGTTTCTGGCCCTTGGATTCTCTTTTTCTGCTTCAGAAACGCTTGAGAGCAGATATCTGCCTACAGCCATAAAAGCCATTAAAAAATTACAAAAGCTCAGCTCAGCAATAGCATTTTGCAGTTCAGTCAGGGTTTGCAGCTTGAGAATTGCAAATACCTTGGGTCTGCTGGTGAGAAGTAGTGCCTTTGGGACAATATTCTAAAAATTGTGCAGAGGGTGTAGTCTGACACGCAGGTGAGGAAATAGAAGCTTGCGATAAGAATTCCAAGATACATTTTAGTATTTTTCAGAAGTGACCTAAGCATTTAGATGACTGAACTCTGAGTGCCAAAACCACTTTTCAAATCACACAAACTCTCAACCCACTTAGAATGCCTCTGCATCAGCATTTTAGTTCGAACCAGGAATGCACATTGAAGTAAATCTCCCAGTTGCCAACACTCCCCACCTGAATCTCCCTGTCCCTTGCGATCCTTTGCATTGCCGAGCACGAACTCACTCACCTGCTCAGGACTCCAAGGACCTACACACTGCAGTAGTTAATAGGGCAAGGCTTGCCTTGGCCTGGGCCAGCTGTAGCTTGTTGCAACAGTCCTAGAGCTCAACCAATTGATCCCTGCCCGATGTAGATGGAGCCCTGGGAGTGTCGTGCAGTGAAGGACTTACCTTAGCTGTCACAGAGTAACCCACACCCTTTGCACTAGCCTTCATGCAATTTTCCAGGTTAAAATGGGACATGATATGAAAAATCAAAGATAAAAATCCTATAAAAATAGCTCCAAGTGGCCCCCAGGCCTGTCAATTAAGGAACCTTGCTCCTAGCTATGATGTCAAGATACAACTCATTCACTGTAAGCCATGAAACAAACTATCCATCAAGATTGGGATCCAGGCGAACGTCAAAAGAGTGAGCATTGCATCACAGAACATAGGCAATTTGAACTCTATTATTATTATTATAACTATTACTAGAGGTTTTTTATTAATTAGATGTGGACTATTAGACGGTTAAAACATTAACTAGGCAAGCAATAAATTTCTGTTGTCATATACAGAATATTGCCCCTTTTTACCATAGTAAGATTTTGAATGAAACAATGCCTATGGAAATGCAGATTTCAGAGCCTCAACACTAATAGTTTTGCCTGTAAAATCCTTGTTCATTGAAGTTGTAACTCACCATTAGAATCTGATCCTTGACACATCTTTGACATTGTAATAAAACGTAATAAGATAGATTCGCCTTTCTTTATACATAAGCGATATCCAAAATAACTTCAGTCAACAGTTGTGAGTCTGCCTGGTAGCCAGTTAAAGGAGGAGCCTGGACCAACCATTGTATAGCAAAGTTTGGCAAATTATCTATTTCACAATAGATAGTGTTTTAGTTTTAATCTGTCTGGAACCTGTCCTTAAAGACTTTCTCTGCAGTCTTTTCTGCAAGCCCATTCCCGTGGCCTGTTCTCAGATTGCTTGTCAAAACCACCTGCTATTTCAGAAAAAAAATATCAGCATGTATTTAAAAAAAAAATTTAAAGTAATAACCTGCCTTGATAACCAGGTCTAAAAGAGCGCTCCCAGCTGCCACTTTTTCATTATCTGGATGATTTTTTTATCTAACTATTGGCAGTTCATATGTCCCAAATTATGTGATTATAGGTGTTCAGTAGGTTTTCCAGTAACAAAACATCATTTTGCTTAATTTGTAGTTACATTTGCAAGGCTTTTGATTTTTGTGAGTATTTTTTCTTTTGGTATAGACTGTTATGCAACAAAATATTGAAGTAAAAACATAGAAAGCAAAGACAGACTCATTAGCTTCATAATCTGCAGTATCTAGGTCCCTGTCACTTTTCTGCTTAGTGCTATTTCTATTTGATTTCTTCAAGTTCTTTAAAGGTTATAATTTGTGTTGCTTGTGGTTGTTAAGAGGAGGTGCATGTTATTGGTATGTCAATCACAATTACAATAAGTGAAACATCCAGCAAGCTCCAATTTATCTAAGGTTACTTAGGTTAATGTTTTGTTGTTGTATTTTTATTGGGTTTTTTAGGGGTTGGTGCTGCTGGGTCAATTTCAGAAAGATATTTCGGTTTTTTTTTTTAGCAAGTTGGAACCTATTTCACAGTCTACATCATAACATGCAAAACTACAACAGGGACACATTGTACATTTACAAATAAAAAAACAACTGTCAGATTCACAGAATTTCAGGACGAACTTGGTAGATTTTTTGCTTGTTCCTGGCAGTGTTGAAAGTATTCTCGTTATTTCTTTTTTTTTTTTTTTCTGTGTCTACTAGGCCCAAAGCCAATACATACACTCACATATGGGGAATGCTTGGTACAACCAGATGTTAAGAGATGAAGTCTTCTAGTATTGGCATCTGGGCCTAGGTCTGTTCCCTTGGTATATTCCTCTCTTTGACTTCTTGATTGGTTCTGCTGCTGGCTGCTGTGACATCTGTTCAGCTGTCTGCAGGCTTGGTAAAACGCTGCTGTGTTTCGTTATCTTTCTGGATGTCAGATTTCTTTGATACTCTCAAGAGGATGAAAAAATTAAATTTTATTTTGTTGTGCTCATCAATAGAGTAAAATATGGATTTGCTAAATGATTCTATACAGAAGGAAAGGGCTCCATACCCATGTCTCTATTTGTTCATTGTGAAAATACAGAATCTTTTCCATGCATTTATATTTTCTTGCTTAATTTCCATGGAAGGCGGTTTTTGTTTGTTTAATTTTATTAGTGTGTATCCATACTACATCTGTACTCACTGCTTTAAAACAGAAAGAAAGAAAAAGAAAAGAAAAGCACTCATTACTTTAAAACAAGACTCCTGTGATAACCCATTCATCATTTAAACAATTTCTCTTTAAAATTCAATGTGGTAGTATTTGTTGGCATGCTTTAATAATTGAATAGAGGGAAAAAGACCGGGGGTGGCAGAACGATGTGATGATACATTCAATAATTTCAAGTATTTTTCTGCTATACCTGGTTGTGATTAAAATTATGTGATCCTTTCCTGTGGCCATCAAAAGACTAGAATGTGTGTGAGGTTTTTATAGTCTTGATGTGCATGGCCAGGTTAATATATGTTGCTACATAGGAAGTGATATTAAATATTTATTTTCAATAAAAAATGAGTTGGATCCCAAACTCCTATTGGCTACTTCTTTCAAATGCCATATGTTTGTATTTTTCTCAGACTGAAATCTCTTCCTTTTTTAAGTGGGATTGAAGCTCCTCCTGTTCCCCATTTCACTGCACACCAGAGCACAAGACTCTAGTGTTACAGAGCTTCTTTCCTTTGGAATCTATGATCACGTGAAGGCTGCAGTGACTCAGACAAGCTTCTTTCAAGCAAATGTTTAACTACAAACAAGAGCAGAGCAATCAGAAAAAGAAAGATTAAAACAACAATTCTTAGTGGATCTCAGTAATTCCTCTAAGAGTTAGGTAGGTTTAATTTATTTTGAGTGCTTGAACTCTTCTGAGAATAGAGTTAGTGTTTCTTCTCATTGCTTTCTCAGTTACTGAAATGAAAGGCTTTGTTTCATTTCATTTAATAATGGAGTTTCTTTTGTGTTTATTTACTGTTTATGGTTGTGGAAAAATCAGTTTTGAGTGTATTGTCTCTGTACTTTACTTCTTACATTATATTTTGAAACAGATAGTTAGAATACTTGTTACCCTTAAAGGAGAACCTTTTTCCCAGAAAGAATGTTTGTCGTATCCACTTTCCTTTCAGATTTCAGACTAAACTGGTTGAGTAGAAATGATAGTCTTGTCTAACCTAATTCCAGAAACCTGGGCAATAGCAGGAAAGAAATAAACAACCCCAAACCATTGATATAGGCATTATAAGAATGAGACAATCTTTGGGAACTGGACTAGAGAACAGGTATCCCATTTTAAAAAGGTAAAAATGAATGTAAAAGTGGGAGCATAAATTAGATTAGAATAGAAAAGAAATTCTCATAGGTTAGTGTTATATGCATTCTGCTATGGACTCTTAGTATTATATTTGCATATATATATAGTTGCTGATCTTTTCCCAGAGTAATAAAAATACAAGTGTTCATTATTTTGTGAGTCTTCAGCAGAAGAAGAATATAGCTAATGATACTTTATACTAGTTATGCCCGGACATTACAGCTGACAGATTTACCTTTGTGATAGTAAAAAATTTGATTAAAAAATATGTATTATTCTTTGCATTGATAAGCAATGAAGATCTTAAGATGAACAAATTCTAGAAAATAACTTTGTATCTATTGATGCTCATATATTCCTCTTAAACTAACTGTAATAGATCTGATTTCAAAAGGAGGACTTGAGCAATACTGCTATGTAGTCAACTTTCCTATGCTTCACACCGTCTAACATGATACTTTAAAGCACAGATTGAAAAAATTCACAGATTGAAAAATTAATCACTAAGGTGCTATCAGTCATGTACTGTGGGAACCCAGGGCACAGGGAATATTTCTCTGTCTGCTCTGAGGGGACCTGGGCCCCAGAGAAGAAATGACTTTGACCTTCATTCATGGAGAAAGCTTCCAAGACTTCAAGATAGACTAGAGTCCACAAAAGTGTGAAATAGATTATCGAGAGTAGTATAGCATGTCACTTGGGTGAGAAATTTAGGTTTTGGGATTTTTAGTACATTGTCGATGGGAACAAGATGGAGGTTTTAGGGAGGAGGCAGCTTGTTTGTCTTTGCCTTCTTCTTCTTTCTTCTGCATGGGTTTGGGTGATGCCTTGTAATTGGGCAGAAAAGTCCGCATTGCGGGCTTCAAGGGATCAGTTATTGGGTTAAAAGGGAAAATAATATAGGTGTCGTTTCTTAATTGGATAGCTTAGTCTTAAAAGACCTTGTAACAAGAGATTGTTAGGCCATTCTTGCGGTGATTTTCCAGCGTGCAGAGTCTGGTATAGATAACAAACACACAAGAAGCTGAAGACCGAAAAAGTCCTGTGCATCTCCCTTCCCTGACACAGAACTGCTCCAGGAGAGTTTCCCCCCGACAGAGAGGCCCAGCGTGGGGTGGAGAAACTGATAATGTACAACCCCATCCTAGCATTATATAAAAATATTGAAAATAGTTAATTTCATCCATGCTACTTTGTGGCACGATTTATTTGAATAACTCACTTCCTAGCTGAATCCCAGTACATCAAATTAATAAAAGATCTAGTTCATCCTACATAAACCATAATATGGAGGTTTAACTGATTGTTATAAAGAGGGCCTCTACATGCCAATTGCCTTTCCCATTCAGTGTGCAGAGAATGTGGCAACTAAGCTATTTATTCTTATTCTGCTTACTCTATCATTACTTTACATTATATTAACTGCACACCAGCCACCCTGCACACTTAATCAGGTATAGGTCCTCTAAACCTCTGCATCATTAACTACTTACCAAAAAGTCACTATTACCTGATTGCTGTTCAGCAGACTTTGTAAAATGAATTGGTGGTCTCAGGCAAATGGCCACAACTCAAAGAGTTAGCGTGCATTTGGTATTGCTTTAATCTGTGATTGAAAGAGTAAGAAAATAGCATACAGAGTGGTACATCACCCACTGAATTATACTGTGACATGAAAAGGTGATCTCTGCAGCTAAACCTTCTAAAGCTACATGAAAACTTTATACAGTCAAGGCAATATGGTTTGTTTGTAGCAATCTCTGTTTAAAAACTGGGATTTTTTGTGTTCAGATCTATCAGTTAAAATAGACTACAGACACACGGACATTACAGAAGAATTCAATTAGGTACTGACATAAGTAAAATATGTACATTTTAGTCTAAGAGTGCTAAGGATGAGAAATGTCAAAACTCTAAAGAAATCCTGGAACATTATTAGTGCAATGCCACAGCACTTTGGGAACTGGTCAGCAATAATAAAAACTGAAAAGAAAACAGAAAAGTTAATCTGGTCTGCAGTGAACATTTTTCCATCCCCAACTCTTTAGTTACAATATTTGGATGAGTTAGTGTCTGAATGACTCGCTCACAGATTCAGTTTCTGGTCCTAGTTAAGATTTCTATAAAGGAGGTAAAGGTGTATAATGTGGAAGTGTATTACTGAGAATGTAAATATATATGATGGAGAGCTAATTTTTTTAAACTTATTTTTAGATAGAAACATAAAATTGAAAGTAAAAATTTTGTTCCTACAAAAAATATACTCTGCGATCCTAAGGGTAAGAATTATGAAGTACATACAAAGTGCACATTTCAACGCAGGAAGTCTCTCAGTGTTACATTTGTATTAGATGGAAAGCCTTTGCACATATTGGTGAACTGTAATTCAAACTTGTGTTTTGAGTATTAGTAAGGCTCTTCGCATTCAAAAGATTATTACTAGTTAAAATCTGGATAAATAATAAATGCCATAATTTACATATTTAGGGAAAAACTTAAAATTAACCAATACAGATTAGTCGCTGTATTTTATTCTTATTTTTCAATCCATATAAATTCAACACGAAACAGAAAGAAAAAAGAAACTTTGTATAATAATACACAAAAAGTATTCAAAAATAAGGTAAAAATTTCCAAGAACAGTTGGCATTTGACAAATCCTGACATTACTTAAGTGTTATGTGGCCATTCTGACAACAGAATTATCAGAGATAATGCTATAACTTTATATACTGATGTCATGTCAATGCATAATTGTAGTCTAACATTGCATTATGCTAACAGTAAAGATTTAGCTTTTTAAAAGGTAATATATTCCTAGGTATGTACTTTTCTGTACCTACTAGTTTCTCTACCTACTAGTTTCATCCATCTATACAACTGTCAATGTCAGGTGTACTAGAAAAGCTATGAAGGAACCAGACTGGAATAAGCTCATCCTTTTATATATTTGTATTTTGCATGATTCTTGAATCTGTTACTATAGCAGGAAATAAGATATCTCAAGGCAGAAAAGTGTGACAGGCTTATCTGCATGACAGTTAAGTGTGCCTGAGAGGGTGCTGTAAACAAAGGTCACATATTTAAGAAAAATATTTTTTCTCTTGTAAGAAATTGGAAAAAGTCGATTTTGTTGCTCAGTATTTGGCAAATATTCTTTTAAAATCACATGATTCCAGAACAATTATCCCTGCCCTCAGCATATTATTCCCCATTGTTCTCTTACAGATAAGGACACTGGCATCCATAAGACTCAAGATGAGAAGAGGACTGAAATATCACCATGATTTGTACTTTGGAATGAATGCACCTTTTGCTCTTTCTGTTATACTTTTGTACAGTACCAAGTTATACTTTTCATTGCAGTTAATTACAGCTTCAATTTCCAGTTCATGATGTTTTGAAGCAGGTTCAAGGCAGCACCTCTTGCACATGTACAAATTGTGATAAGAGATGTGAGCTCTTTATTTATGTAATGATGAGTACCTCAACATAAGAAGGAAGCGATAAAAATTTGATTTTGGCACTACTTCTATACTTGTTTGCTGAGTGCAGAGATTTCACAATACAGAAAAGAAATAAAACACAAAGAAGTACAAAGAAGACATTAAATGCAACATCAGAGAATGAAATTGTTTCTACTTCAAAAGAAGTACCTATGATGAATGTGGCAATTACTGTGAACAGACAAGGCAACAAATGAAAGACTTGGAGAATGGTGCAGATAGACATTCATGACAGATGTTATAAGGATGCCAAGGGACAGATTGCCAGACAAGTAAGTCAGAGAAGACACTGACAAATATACTGCAAGGGATAAGTTTTCAAAGAAGGTCAGGAAAGAAGAAAAATGAGCTTATATAATGCAAATCTATACAAGTCTATGCTTAGCATCTTAAACAATTAAAAAGCAGTATTCAGGATGATAGAGGAAAGATACCATGCCAAGTAAAAGAAACCTGGACACATGTCTTTGTCCCAAATAATTGTTCCTTCTAATAAACTCTACCCTACAAAATTACTTCACCTTCACAGAATTGCTAGAGGAATCTAGACCATAGGCATGCCTAACAGGATACAGAAGACATCTGCATCTCACAATGTGGTTCAAAGGATGCAGTGTAAAGCAACCTAAAACTATCAGAAAAGACATTTTGAAAAGTTAGTTGGTATAAAGAACAGCACAGGAAAAGATCGTTATTTCATCTTAATAAGAAAAATGTAAGCATCTATGTTAAGGTTTTAGGAGTTAGACTTTGTTGGAGCAATTTATGCAAGTTATAAATCTTCATTCCTCTGCCTCCCTCTCCCCTTCCACATATGTGCCTATCACCTACAATGTCATACATATTCAGGTACAGAAATACAGGGTCCCATGTAAACACAGAAATCTGTGCCGGTCACTTGGATTAAAAGTATGTGTTCAGAACTTCAGATTGACGTTGTTTAGGTGAGCAATTTGAACTATAATCACATCCCAAATGTCTAAGGAGGGAGACCTTGGATCATATGGGGGAGGATTAAGTCCCATTAATGGAAAAGATCTCCTTCCTAGGTATAGAGCAAAAAAGTAATGATCAGTGTGGGAATAAGCAGTTGCTAATACAATATAATATAATATAATATAATATAATATAATATAATAATGCTATATTGCACCATATCATAGTAATCTGTCCAGTTTTATTTTATCTGTAGGTAGATATCTATTAAAGTCAATATTTTTGGAAACCCTTATTTAAATTCTCTAATAATGCACTTATAAGGGGCTGCATCAGTAGAGGTGAAAAGATAAATGCTTAACATACACCAAGTACTTCTACTATAAGTATATGAAGTGACTAATTAATTCTATACCATTGTTCTGTATTTTTTGCTTCTTACATTGGAAAGCAAATTGATTGGACTGCTTGTCCATGCAAGTAACCCATGATTGGGTTTGGAGTCTTTTTGACCTTCTGTGAGTTATTCAACGTTGGCCAAAATAAGAGACAAGATGTTGCATTATTTAGATGATTGCTCAGATTTGATTAAGCTGTAATGAAATGAACATGCTCAGACCATTCCAGTCTAGTTGTTTGTCTGTAGTATGAACAAAACTAGACTTTGATGAAAGACGAGACAGTGAGAGAGATGGCACAAGATTTTTTTCCCCATCCTTACGCATGTTTTGCACATGTATATATAAATGCATTCAGTTCCTACAAGAGATCTCTGGTTAACAGAAGCCCTTCACCAGATGAAAATAATTTCATAAGATTAAGATTGCAAAGGAATTTGTAATACTGACACACTTATTAGCTTGTCACTGCTTTACTTTGTAATTTTCATATTTTGCCATTTTAGATTTCAGTTCAGTTCTTTTTTTGTATGAGTCATGTATTAATATCTTTGTATATCTACATGTGCATTCATAGTCTGTAAATACACAGCATGAAAAGAATTCCAAGAAATCACTGAGAAGTAAAGAAAATACAGAAAAAAATAGAAAGAGGGAGGTAAAGCTAGATTCTATTTTTTTTTTCTTTAGCGGTTATTTACAAGGCTCCATTGCTTAAGCCAGTGAATTAAAAACATCTTTCTCACAAAATCAAATCTTTCTTTCTTTCTCTTTCTTTCTTTCTTTATTTCTTTCTTTCTCTTTCTTTCTTTCTTTCTTTCTTTCTTTCTTTCTTTCTTTCTTTCTTTCTTTCTTTCTTTCTTTCTTTCTTTTTCTTTCCTTCTTCCTTCCTTCCTTTTCTCTCTTTCTCTCAAGCTGAAGTCATGTCTGAGGAATTAACTGGCAATGCTTCTATAGTCTTAAAAAAAAACAAAAAGAAAATGAAAAATATATATTTTTGTATCCAAAATGTCCCACAGGAGTAATTTGAAGTTCCCATACAACAAACAACTTCTTTTCATTCTTAAAGGTATTACATGAGATGTAATTACATGAAGTGATAGTAAATCACTGTCTTTTTATTATTATATAATCAAAACTTCATACAATCAAGTTGTAGTAAACCCATAGGGATCACTGAGTCCACCTCCCTGATACTTGTGGACCACCTAAAAAAAATTGCATGAGTAAGACAACAGTTCTTGATATTTTTCTATCAAGTCAATCTATCCAAAAGTAATATTTTTTTCTGCATATTATTTTGTTTGTGAATGCATAATCTCTGCTGAAATAAAATTGAGAAATCTGTAGTTTTTATTTCTGTAATATTAGCTGATTTGGTAGATCAATTCTGAATTAACAAGTAGAACAGCTACAGGAGCAACTTTGACTATTTGCTGGTTCACACATTTATTAAGTATGATAAAATATTTTTAGAAATATGTGCAAAGGCAGAAAGTTATTTTTAAGCAATCACATGCAGATGAAGAATTTTCATGATACAGTTACCACAAGAACAGGACTGGACTGGAAGTGAAAATCATTAAAGATTTATTTTTTTACGATATGGAAAAAGTCAGGAAAAAGGCTCTTGGATAAAATTGCTATATAATAGAGGCAAAAGAAAGTTCTCCTTTTTTTTTTTTTTNNNNTTTTTTTTTTTTTTTTTTTTTGAGCAGAAGTGATCCTGCAAGTATTAAAAACAAATATTTGGTTAGGAGATAAAATGTCAGTCTGAACAGAGAAGACAGGGAAAACACATTTCCTAGCTAAAACAAGCATAAAAGAAACAATTAGAAAATGTCATCATTGCCCTGTTCTTCTACAAAGCAAACACAGAAAGATTTTTAATTACATCTTGATAAGTCGGTGAAATGAATGCGATTAAAATGAAACTATACCTACTAGTACAATATTTAGCAATTTTCAGTGAGAATCTCAAAGTAAATATCAAAGCAGGTCAAGAAATCAAGGAACAGTGTCTTCATTGCTGAAAAAGAAATGTTAACATATCACTGTTTCTATGACCACTATCAATTTTGTTTAAAACAGCTGCATTTTTTTAAACTGAAAGCTGCAGCTCAGAAGTGTGGGGTTTATGATTTTTGATTTGGAATATTCACCAGCAGCAGTCATTCAGGACTCTGATGATTCTTTTCAATGAATTACCTCATCTTGATCACAACACCTCAAATTTATGAACACTTTATATGTTACTAAAGGTATGATATAATATTTAACTGTAATCAGCTTGAGCAATGTTTGATATTAAAATCAAATAGTCTTTGTTTTGTCAAGACAGAAAATCATTCTCTTCTGACCAATTAACGGTGTTTATTCTTTTGATTATTATTTACAATGTATTTTTAGAAAGAAAAGCTGGAACTATTTTAATAAATCCTTCCAAGATGACTTCTACTGATGCCATCATATCACAGGTTTTTTAAATATTGGAAGACATTTTCTATTAACCCGTTAATGATGGTAATAATGATAAAGATCAGATCTTTAAACTGATCACAGTAATACTTCCTCTGAATCACTGTATATTTGTTTTTTGGTTTTGTTGCCTTGGGTTGGTTTTTCTTCTGATCTCTGAAGTTAAAGGTTTCAAAAGTTTAACACTGAAATGCTAGTTTATATATGCTGACCTGTGTTAATTCTCTTAAAATAATCTCTTCAGCTGGCCCTTAGAAATGTTACTGATTTTTTTTTCTTCATTTAAAATCAGGAAATTGCCTAGGATGTCCTTTTATTTTTTTTTTTTTTCATCCTTATGTGTCTAATTACAGCCTGCAACCAGCAAACATGCTTGAAGGTAAATACTCACAATGATCCACAAACTTAGTAACCTTATAAGCTTTAATTAAATAATTGTATCTGTATGGTATGTGATACAATTTCTTGGTGTCTAAAAGGATCAGTGTCCTCCAAGAAGTGAGTTTGTGAAGAAAGATTGAGAAATATTTATATAATTGAAATTTACAGATGGTATGGTCAAACTGTAGCTGATACAATTTTTAATTAATACTTTACAAGAAGCATCCTTCTCCCTTAATTTTAATATATGTTACAAGAATGTACAGGGATCTTCCCATATGACTCTGCCTGAAGAAGTAAAACGTTATTTTGCATATGTTGGAGACCTGATTTAAGGACAGCTCCAATTCAAAACATGGTTTAAACATATACTTTATTGCAAAGTAAAGTAGTAGTCAAGTTTAAATTGGTTTAATGTTCTGGTCTGTTTCTATCTCACCCAGTTCTAGGCATCAGTAGGTGCATAGTCTAAGCCAATTAACCACCTCCTTTTTTATAGCCAGTTAAATAAGTTATATCAGCTTAATAAACCTGGAGATGTGTTCACAGGTTCACTGCTCATGCCCTGGTAGTGGAAGTGCAGCTTGAAATTAGTGACATCCTCTGGTCCCTTGAGACCAAGGTAATGTTAGCAGGTGGGGTAACAGAATAGCAACAGATCTGCCGAGTAAAACAGTTAACTCCGAGCCCCAGATGTCCACAAGACGTGATTTTCAGGGATTTCACCAGGAAATAGTTTGAGGTGGGGACAGTGGACTGACTGAACACTCATCAGCAGATGGAGCACCATAGCTGTGTTTTGGAAGTGCAGCTTCCTCTTTAATTTTCTACAACAGGAATTTTCACTGCTCTGAAACAGCATAGTGAAGTCAGTGAGGGCTCAGTACACGAAAGTGATTGGGAGACTTGCTTCAGAAACATATCATGATCCAAACTAGAACAGTAATGTAAACTAGAACAGAAATAGGTGCCTAATATATCCAGATGGAAAACCACCTTGCTTTCCTAGTTTTACTTTGCTGAGGTGGAAAAGGAGAAATGAAAGTAAGACCTGAGGTATGAGGTGGGCACTCTGAAAACTGTGGAGTGCTACTGATATCCACAAACTTCCAATTATATTAACATTGCAGTTCAATTCCCCTGAGCTGGCAATTAATAAAGTCTTCATCTTACGGTTTTTTCTTCAGACTTATAAACCATGATGTTAATTAAAAAGAACTGATATAATTTCATTTTACCCTGGCATATTTTGTTTCAGTTATAAAATGAGCAAGACTCCAGTAGATATAAAAACATGCTCTTCTACACTTCAAAAATCCAGATCAGACTTTCATAACTGATGAAAATTGTATAGACTGACAAGAGCAGAACAATAAAATCCTTATACTATAAATTATCTATATACATTTCATTTTATTTTGAAATATCTGTGCATTTATATGCAATTTTCTCTAAGTTAAATCCTTGTTTGTATGTGGGTAGTAAAATGCAACTTTATTATAACTTGCAAGGATAAAAAGCAGAATCTTCTAAAGAATCAGGTTTTATTAGATATCTCAGGAAATAAAAAATATTCTTTTGCAACTAAAATGCAGAAGAAAGTCTGAGGGTACTTCCTTTGCACTTTTGCTGGCATAACAAGGCCTCTGAGGATGCAGCTCTTTGCAATCACTATTTTATTAAATGTCAGAAAGTGTAATGTTGAAGGCTCACATCGAAGGCTCATGTAATGTAGCTTACCTTACACACATAACCTTCACAAAAACATCTTCCAAATCCACTTGCTAAAAGATTTATGGCATCATGCAAGTTTTACACCAGTGAGTGCACTAACTGCTTTCTTTGATGCATCCCACAGGACTCATGCTGTATGGAAAAAAGCCAAAGTATAGAGCAGCACGTAATCATCGCAACCGTAGGCTGGTTGGTAGAAAAAAGTTCTGTGGCACAGAAGATAAAATATTAAAATATATGGAATTCTTAAGTCTAAAAGTTAAAAACCTTTTACATTTTGTGGCGTTTAACAAGCATTAAATTTTGCATCTCAGGGTTCTTATGAGTGGTATATATCTTATTTCTCATTTAGTTCTGTACATTTCCACACCTATAAGTTATATATGCTTCTTGGCAAAGTAAATCATAAGTGTGAAAGAACACAATTATATATAGCATCTTAAAATGAAATTATTTTTGAAGAACCTACAAGAATTAGGGTCTCATATCTTCACTGATGATCATTATCAGTAGGGTGTCTTCTTCTAGAAGCCTATGAGGCTTGAAGATGAAATTATCAGGTTTATTGTTAATAGAACCAAAAAATAGCTGGTTTAATTTAATTTAATTGATAAAATAAAAATAATTTTGTAAAGAAGACACAAATTAAAACACAATCATGATAAGAATTGCTTGAGATGCAGGAGTTCTTATTATTAATAAAATTAAATGCTTCTGTGACACTGAAATCTGGAAATGGCATAGCTATTGAATGTCAAACAAAGAATGAAAAAATTCTTCAGACGTGATATTGCTATGAAGATAAATGTCATTCAAAATACTATCAGTAAAAAAAACCATGAAAAGTGTAACTATTCAGAAGTTCTTTGACTTACAATTAAGAAAATTATTTTAAACTCGATATTACAAATTGGACACAGGCCTTAATATTAACTTATTTTACTTTAAAACATGGTTGTATGGATGGTTTCTCTGATAATTTCTTTTTAATAATTAACACTATTAGCTCTTACAAGACTCCTCTGATTTTTTTTTTAATTTGAAAAAAAAAAAAATCCCATACATACGCATAACTTGTGCCACTAAATTGCCATGACACAACACTAACTTCTGTGTCAGAAGAATTAAAATGAGATGTGAGTTATAAAAAGCACTGTTAGGGACCTAAACTGTCCATTTGGTTGAAAAATGCAAGTAACCCCTGCTCCTGTGAGTGCAACAAAAATATAGCCCTGGAATTTATTTTTGTGTGCTTAACCTAACCTTAGACTTCTGCACATGCACATTTACCTAATTTGGTTGCTGTCAGAAGGCTGTTGTCTGCCCACTCACTGTAGGAGAGTAGGACAGCTCTCAACAGGAGAATATCCTGCTGCTTATCCTATGCTCCAGGCAAGTGGCCAAATTTGTTGGGAGACATTTTTCATCTGTTGTAACATGCTTAAGATTATGAATATTTCCGGTATATTGACTAGCTCTTAAGAAAGCTCCAAAATAGAATGCTCAAAAACATATTAGAAAATAAAGTAAGACTGAGAAGTAAGGGACAGCATAACTGTACAAGACAGATTGGTAATACAGACAGTTGCTTTGTGCTTCATCAGTGTTAGACCAAAGTTAATTTTCCTTAAATAAAAAAAAAGTTTTAACATTTTGGTTTGTGTTTCATCAGTGTTAAACCAAAGTTAATTTTCCTTAAATAAAGCATAGTTTTACACTTTTAAAGAGACATGTCTTTCTTGGATTGACCTTAAATTTGTAGGTCTTAAGGCACAAAAAATACAAAGGCAAGAATGTTAACTCTCTGGAAAAAAATAGTTTGCATTTTGACGTAAGTGCAGTGTTTTTCAACCTGACAGTACATTAAATGGCTAGTTTCTATGCTGATAGACTGGAACTGTGACTTAGTTTTCTCTAAATTGCTGTGGTATATTAATAAAGTTACTACAATAACACAAATCAGTCTTGAAAAACTCCACCAGACCAGTTCAGGTTTAGTGGAAGGCTTCATTAGTTTTATACTTGAGTATTAAAATACCATGCAAGAATATCTACTGGTACTACCTTTGAGTGAATTTGAAATAGGAGTGCCATTATACTGAATCTGTTGCATACAATTTATGTGTAAGAATGCCAATCACTTGTTTCTACCAATTGCTCACAACATTCCTCCTCTCTGCTCATTTCATTTTTCTCTCTTGTGTCTAGGACCAAAATACTTCTCATGTGATATTATAATTTTTCTCAATCTTACATTTTTCTCTGTTAGACATAGATTTAAAAAAAATGCTAAGGCAGTGGCATAGTGGAAAGGTTTCCTACCTGGCCAAAGTTAAAAAGCAAATATATGCTTTATCAAGTCTACTGCCTTGAGATTTTAGCACTGTTTCCAAGCTCAAGAGTTTACGGTAATAATCAGTTAAGGATACAAACTTATCTGAGACCAGAAAGAGCTTTGATGTTCACCCTGGAATAATCACAAGGTGAGTACATTACAGTGTTCTGGCAATTAGGCACATGAGGCTCATCTGAGCAATGCTAGCTTAAAGTATTTTATCTCTGTGCCACTTGAAGAATGAATTAGAATTCTTACCTTACTGTACATAGCTGTGAATATTGAGGATAGTTTAAAAGCATATGTGATAAAAAGTTTAATTATTTCCAATCTCTGAGCCAAACTCTGTGTTGTCAATCTGATAATGTGATTCCAGAGAAAATAAGAAACCTCTTCTTCTGCCATAATGGAAGCACATTAAACATATCTCTTTAAAGTTAAGTATTAAATTTTAAATGTTTTAAATTTTTCTTGTAGGAATATTTTAAACCATGAATATAATTTAACTATTTTGGTGTTCTGTTTTTTTTAATGAAATATTTTAAACATACAAAAAGATGCACATATATGTGTGTATATATCCACGACAAGTAAGCAAACTGTGATCAGGAATAGTAATCAAAAATGGATTGACAGTACATAAAGTATCACAAAATCATTAAGATTGGAAAAGACCTCCAAGGTCATTGAGTCCAACCTTTGGCCAATCACCACCTTGTTGACTAAACCATAGCACTAAGTGCCATGTTCCTTGAACATCTGCAGGGATAGTGATTCCACCACGTACCTGGGTAGTCCATTCCAACACTTGACAACCCTTTCCACGATGAATTTCTTCCTAATGTCTAACCTGAACTTCCTTTGGAGGTTATGTCTTCTCATCCTGTCACTGGTTGCCTGGAAAAAGAAGCCAACACCCACCTGGCTACCACATCTTTTCACATAGTCTTAGAATGATAAGATCTCTCCTGAGCCTCCTTTTCTCCAGGCTAAACAGCCCCAGCTCCCTCATCCACCTCTCATATGATTTACACTTCTAGATCCTTAAACCAAAAAAAAAAAAAAAAAAGAAGGACACAAAAATTCAAAAGTATATATAAACTAAGAAATAGACATAAACTTGTTTTGCTACTTTTATTTTGCCACCAATTCTCATTATAAAATGCAGTATACAGGTATGATATTTTATTTAGTTCATAGACTTCCTGGAGTTTCTTTTGGATCTATATAGATTTCAATGTCCAGACTCATCACTCAATCAGACCATACCACATGTTATTCATACAGAACATATACAAAGATTAAGCTTTTGCAGCATTCTTTAAGACTATCTACCAAAACACAATTAAACTCTGAATCTTATTGAATTAGTTGAATAGGGCCTAACTTTCTCTGTAGCTTTCCTGTGTAGCAACTGAGGTTGGAAAAACTGAAATGAGGGGGAAGTGAGCTGGTAAAGAAATGGTCAGATTGGAACAGCTGGGCTATGATCTAAGTCTGTGGGTACACCCATGATTATCAGTTCCTCTTCCTCCATGTTGCTGTGAATTTAAAGGTAGTGCTACGGACAGCGTGAATGCTTTTGTGTTCTGGGTTCAGGTTCTCCAGGTGTTGGCAGTGGGAGGCTGCAGGGGTGACCTCTCTGTGAGGAGAGCATGAGGCTGCCCCATACCAAATGACTTGAGACAGCTCCATCAAACCCACACAGCACAGAGCTGAGCCCAGCAACTAAGCTGGTAGAGCATCTGGATAAAAGTTAACAAGAAAGGATAAAACATGGTGTGGGAGAAGAGGAGAAACAAAACGACTGAGAAGAGAAGTGTAGACACCTGAGTCAGAAGAGGAGGGAGAGAGGGAGATACTCCATGGCAGAGCTCTTATTGGTGCTTGACAAAGCAGAAGGATATATTCTGAAGGAACTGCATCCCATGGAGACACCCTCTTGGAGCCAAGGAAAAGTGTGAGAAGGAAGGAGAGGCAGAGAAAGAACTGCTATAACCCCTCAACTCCAACCCTCCTGTGTTTTTGAAGAGGACTGGAAGTGTAAAGAAGAATTGGGAATAAAAAAAGGAAGTTGAACCTGGGAAAGAGGTTCAAGACATTGTTTTAATATTTTTGTCCTGGGCTACATCCTAAGCAGTGTGACCAGCAGGTTGAGGGAGATGATTCTGCCTCTCTACTCCACACTTGTGAAATTCTACCTGGAGTGCTGCATCCAGCTCCAGGGCTCCCAATATAGGAAGGACATGGACCTGTTAGAACAACCCCAGAGAAAGGCTATAAAGATGATCAGAGAGCTGGAGCACCTCTCCATGAAGGCAGGCTGAGAAAGTTGGGATTGTTCAATCTATAGAAGAGAAGTCTCTGGAGAGACCTCATTGCAGCCTTCCAGTATCTAAAGGGAGCCTACAAGAATGATGGAGAGAGACATTTTACATGGGTGGATAGTGATAAGAGGAAATGGCTTAACGTCAATAGAGTGTAGATTTTAATTAGATATTGGGAAGAAGTTCTTTACTGTGAGGGTGGTGAAGCACTGGAATGTGTTGCTGGGACAAGTTGTGGAGGCTCCATCCCTGGAAGTTCAAGGCCAGGCTGGATGAGGATTTGAGCAAGCTGGTCTAGAGGAAGGTGTCCTAGCCCATGGCAGGAGGAGTTACGTCTTTAGAGTTCACTTGCAACCCAAATAATTTTATGATTCTATGACAGTTGTCTCATTTCTTGCTATCCATATCTATTGGATTGCCAGAGTTACATTGATTTTCCCCAAAGTCAAGTGTGTTTTACTTGCAACAGTGATTGATTAGTGACTTCTCTGTCTTTATCTTGACCCAGAAGCTTTTTAACTCTATTTACTCCACTTATCTTGCTGAGGAGTGACCACCCAAGGGGGTGTTTAGGTATTAGCTGAGGCTAACTTGAAACACTGAAAAAATTGCGAGTTTCTGTTAAATGGTCAGAAAAAGAAAGATGGAAGAGCGTTGGCTGAGCAGCGCTGTGAGTCTGGAAAATTGAGTGGAATGCAACAAATGTAGCAAACTGGCTGATGAGGCACGCTATGTTTATCAAGTATCTTGAGTTTGAATGAACCGGGCTATTATGCTTCTCTGATCTTCTTTAGCTGTTGAGCTACACAGCAGCAGACAAGATTTTATAGGCAATAGGACTGCCTAATAGCAAGTCAGGAAAGTAATGAATTTAATGATTGATATGTTTACGCAGGCTCACCATTTATCTCCAATAATGGGTGTGAGAGAAAATTTGTCTTATGCATGATCAGGAGCAATGTAAGGAACTGGAGAAGGATCTGTTCTTGCCATCATAAGGGCTCTATACCTCACCTACTTGCAGTCTACTCATTAAATGAAAGAAATTAGTAGCACAGTTTTTGAGAACAAATCTGTCAGGGAAGTTTCAGACTGAATATTAGGAAGTATTTCTTTACCAACGGGGTGGTCAAACACTGGAACAGACTTCCTAGAGAGGTGGTCAATGCCCCAAACCTGTCAATGTTTACAAGTCATTTGGACAATGTCTTTAACATGCTTTAGTTGTTAGTCAGCCCTGAAGTGGATAGCAGTTAGACTAGATGATTGTTGTAGGTCCCTTCCAAAAGAAAAGGTTCTATTCTATTCTATTCTATTCTATTCTATTCTAGAGTCATCTTAATTCACTGCTGCTTAGCTCCAGTGAAGACAGATCATGGTATCATGTCCCAGATTTTTGTATGAACGGAACATTAAAAAATTGTCAGTGTGCATATATCTATATATCTGTACATTTATATATCAACGTGCAACTAGATAGATAGATAGATGACCAGCATTTAACCCATGTATTCAATAAGTATGGGATGTGCTTCAGTTTAAAATGAAATGGTACAAAAATAGAAGTTCTCATGTTTGTTCTAGTGATGACGATCTGCTTCACATTATTGAACTTGGCTGTAGTTATTTACCTTATCATCTTCCACAAATGTTATATGAAAAGCAATTACTGTCATAAGGTAATTGCACAATGGCCATCGGAAAGAAGATTTTAGCTGAATCAGTCCTTATATTTGTGCTACTATTATAGCATAAGTTCATAGCCTCTTTGGCCACTTTCTGATAACCAATTTTCTCTGTTCCTTATCCTTGTTTTCTATTTTTCTGTCTCTTTGGTATGAATTTAACTTCCCCCATTAAAATAAAATTAAAAAGAGGATGTTTGTTTGCTCTTAATCTCCAGAATCAGACAAAACATAATCAAGCTTTCTTAAGTCTTAAAATAAGAAAGCAAAGTACATGGACTTGATTCTCTTAGTTTAGGTAGTCCTAATCTTTTCAAAAGAATTCACAACACTTATTTATGATATTTTTTTCCTTGTGCTATTCTGAATACTCTGAGTTTGGATTGTAGCTTTTTTCCCACAAAGCCAGTTGAAGAAAGAGCTTAGAATTTACCTTCTGATGTCTGTTGGAAGGTAATTTGCAACTTTTTTGAAAATGTCATGAAACTCCTGATGCTGTCTGGTACTGTGATGATACCATGTCAGCATTGTGATTTTCATCTTCCACATAACATTGTCTAAAATGCAGGTGCATTTCTTTTTTTTTTTTTGAAAGAGAGGAAAAAAGTTCATTTTATCATGACATTGCCCTTTTCTGCTCTTATATCAAAGTTCAATGTGCTCATTTCAGTTATATATGGAAAAATGCCTAGTGGCGTTTGCAGAGGTTCTGGAAGACCCTCATAAGGAGACACACAGAAATACACACATATATATATATGTGTGTGTTGCTTATAAGTAGCCCATGACTACCTAAAAAAGGAGGTGAAGCCCGAAAGATTTTCCTTAATAAACTTCCAATACCACTCAGCTTCTCTGTGCATGCAATGAATTTGGACACACTATTCCTTTGTGGTAGTATTAACCTCTCACACTTAGACTGTACCTATAATGCATGCATAAATCACAGTTGGATGCCTCTAGGCAAGAGAGTCTCCTACACTACTGGTTTTAGGTAGTTCATCATGCAATATTTCTCATTATTGTGCCTAAAGAAATATATATGAATGTTTTGCACATGTGATGTCTGACTGTATATTCCCATTCTGAAAAACAATTCATGGGAACCGAACAGTCCTTGACGAGATTTATTAAGGGGAAGATATGGGTAAGATTCCCAAATATTTATCCTCATATCTGAACACTTTGGTGGTCTGAAGTCCATTTTTGGGAAGTTATGTAGCAGAAGAATTTGTTCAAGCTCATACTGTTTTTCTCTTTATTCATTTTATGTTTAGATTTCAGTTTTCCTGTCCCTCTACTGACACACCCATGATATTCTATTCACAGTAGGTGCAGATTTCAGCATGAAAACTCACATGATGAGGATACACAGAAAATTATACATGATTCTTAAAAAACACCAAATTGATTGCAGTTAGATTTGTGGAAGTTTTGATTACATCTAAAATACCTAATTTACACTGAGAGACTTCAAATTCTTAAAATTTCAAACATTATTGTTGTTGAAAATAAACTTTCAAAAATTATAATTTATGTATTACAGGAATACCTAGTGAACATGTGTATTTCAAAGCAATGGTAGAGTAAACAAACTCTAAAAGGCAGTTTCTCTCTTCAGATGTACTTTGAGGGACAGCAATATTTTCTAAATTCTGCTAAAACTCCTGACATCAATGAAACAACAGAAGACCTCTGGAAAAGTGATGAAAATTAAGCCCCAGGAGTCAATATAACCATATGGGAAGGAAGTGTTATTGATATGCAGCATGATACTGTTTTTTGCTTGGACCATGTCCAGGCTTCTACTGGTACAGCTGACAGAATTTTAGGGCTGAAGTACAAAGTCATACTGGGGATGGTTGCTCAGTTGTTCGCAGTTTGACAAGTTGCAATCAAGCATGTATTTTTCCTGATTTTTCCTGTTGTTCCTATTTTTTGGTTTACAGAAAAGAAAAGTAACATTTATTTGAATCAGGTATAAATTCCACAGAAGGAATCCAGATGTTTATCTTTCAATAACATCATTCAGTATGGAGGAGAATGTAAAAAGATAAAGCTTTCACCAAAAATAAAATTTAAAAAATGACTGCTGAGAAGATCTGTAGCCTCTTGTGGAGACAAACTGCCTGTTCAATCTGAAGTGGCATCATTAAAATATAAAAGGCCGATACAGATTCCATTGTCTGGAATCATTATAACTATCTCAGAAGTTTCATAAATAGTTTTAAAAAGTGAAACATTATTAAGTTAGATTGTCACAGTTTCGGAGACAGACCAGTGACAAGACACACTGAGTTCATGCAGCAACAGTGACTTTATTCAGATCTTGCTTCCTTATATACCTAAGGAGATATTTATTTAAGATAATTATGTAACTGATCACATATTTCTATTATAAATTTATAGTTATTTAAACTTTGAGGCCTACAGGCCAGCTGTAGGCTACCACATTAGATTAGAGAAATAAAAAAAAAAAATAGAAAACCCAAGTCTTGGAAATGCTATTGGATTTATGGATTTGACAGATCCAGTATTAAAACAACAGTATATACCAAATAAAAAGAGTTTTGGTTATACTGTACTTGAGACATAAATTCAGTTTTTACCTTTGGGCTTCAATACCATCAAAATGAAAGCCCTGTCTCTCACTCACAAATCTTTAAACTCACAGTCCTTTGATTAATATAGCAATAGAACTACGAGTGCTGAAAACACAGCATTGCAGCTGTCAGGAGATTCTGATATGAGCATTAAGCAATTCAGCTAGAGCAATTTTACTGATATTCAATAATTTGAGTCCATTGATTAAATCTGTTTAAAAATCTCTTCATGTTTAGAGTTACTCAGGGGGCTACCTCTCCTAGGTCTTTCTAGTACTTAGATGCACACTTGGTGTGCTTCTGTATATGAACAAGACAGGGAACCAAAACTTAAGTGTTATAAATGCATACTTAATATATTTTGTGGTGTGCATCCTTATAAAGGTAAATGCTAACTCAGGAGGAGTTTAGAAAATGTATTATTCTTGCTTCAGCCACTTAAAAGCAGTGAGGGAGATGTTTAATACTGGTTTGGTTGTTGCTTTCATGCTGTTAAAAACAGGGAAGTCACATAAACTTTTTGTTGACTTCACTGTTTCTTTGTAATCAGATTAAAAAAACAAGAAACAAAACAAAACCCAAACCACAACAGTAATTTAGGTGCTTATGTTTGTTATATAGCCACGGAAGACAGGTAAGAGCATTGAGTCTTTCAAAGGGAGATCCTATCTGTCTAACTGGGTAAAAATCTCTGGGAGGCTTCAGAATCACTTACTGATCCCAACTTACCATACAATGAATTCTACCCTAGGCACTTAATGAAAAGCCTAGGCACAAGCTCATGAACAGGAGTTTCTGTAAGTACTTCCATCAGTGCAGGATACCAAAATATCAAATTCCTGTCTAAAGCAAGTCCCTTGTGTTGCCAACAGCACACACTTTATATCAAGTAGCCTACTGTTTAGAGGACTTGCACAGAAAGTGGGAGATCTAGATTTCAGGCCCTTTTCAGCATATGAGTGACAGAGAGATGCTCCCACACCCCAAGAAAATTAGTCTTTTGAGGTTTGATAACTTAATGTCTTTAACTGCTGTTCAGGTCATGAGAACACAATGGCATATTAAACTGACAATTAAGTATAAACTTCTACACTTTGTGTCACCATTTATTACACCTAATGTCCTCTCATTTCCTCACTCCCATACATGCTCAGCCAAGTGACTCTTCTGATTCAGGTGCATAAGGTGCTCCCAACTCTTCTAACCCTCACAAAAACCATTTACTTGCTAAAACTGTGAAAATGTAACAAGGAAAGGAGCCTTTCATTCAATCCATTGCCACTATGTTCTTTTCCTAAGTGAATGTTAATTGTCACTCTTGGATGTAAGAAGCAAAAGGAATTGGGTAGCTTGGTATGCAGTGTCGCTATTCCTACGTTTTCAAGTAAAGGATAGTTCTTCAAGTCCTGAGAAACAAGAACATGTATTATATGCAAGACTGCAAACCAAAAGAAACAAAGCAATTATATCGTAATTTCTTTCTAGTAATCCATAAGTATGACAAGGACTCAGGCTATCCTTTTCTGGTTATTTCCACTGAGGCATTATTGTTGTTGCTTTCATCTTTTTCATGCACAAAAAATTTATGTTCAATTTAAATCTGTAGTTGATGTGATCATACTCTATATTCTACCAAAACCTGTTTTCTTAAACCCTCTATCAGAAGTACAATTCTCTTGAGAATTTTCCTTTCCTTTTTCGTGAAAGATCAGAAGAGAATACATCTGTATATTACTGACTTCAGGAGATCATATATAAATTCACTATCACAAGAAAATTGTACTAAATCTACCTTTTAAACTTTATTTTCTCATGAACACATAGGTAGTGTTAAACACTTAAAAAGCAAGTGATCTGAAAAAACATATAACATGTTTTTCTTTCCAGGTTTGGTAAAGAATTTCTAGAAAATATTGTTACTCTAATGTAGGCATTTGAATGGAAACAAGGTGTCTGCACATGCAAATTCTAATGACTATGATAAAATCATTCCATAGTATTTGCTTCATTACACTGGCTTATTTCAAAAAGTATGGGAAGTAACTCTCTTCTCTGATAGGGATCCCCCTATGAGTTGGTAGAGATGACATCTTTATTCTGACAATACTGAGTTTTTTCTCCTATTATTTTTGCTCTACTAGGAGGAGGAGGTAAAGACAACACATTTAGTCCCTGAAATTTGTGCTAAAGAAATCTGAAAGTTATTTGCTGCAAAACAGCCTCTCTATCTCATATTGTAGACATAATTGTGTGTTTATATTTTACCACTGTATAAAGCCTAGTACTGAAGAATTTTCAGCAGGAGGGGAAAATATTGTTAAAAGGTACTTCAGATAACTGGACTGAAAATTTCAATTTTACTAAAATGGGCAGTTTTGAAGTTACATGACCAAACTTAAAGAGGACAAAACAAACAAATACTCCAAGAAAAATCCTTGAAAGAAAACCTATCAACCATCAGATACCACCAGCCCCTGCCACCAGTATTTACATGTATATTATGTAAATACTTGTATGTGACTGCTTACTTTTGGCATCTGAATTTCACCAGCTATTTAGTTTTTTCAAAATATTTCTCAGCTGAATATGTAGAAGACTGAAAGTATGGCACAGTTGACAGAATTAATCTACATGCAATTTTCTGGTTTTCTGCCCTCTAGTGATATGCTCAACAAAATGAAAGTTAGATAACTGGAACGGATTCATACTACAATAAAAGATTAGTGAAGTTCTATAAAGTGAGCTTGTTTTGTGTCTCCATCCCCTCTTCCCCTCTCCAGATGAGCTAATATGTTTCAACAAGGTATTAGTTTACAAAACTTTTATAAATGTCAAATGGTCTACCACTTATTAAATTTTAACTTTATGAAGCCTTACAAGTAAGGAAAAAGAGAATCTGGANATATTTTATGTTCTTTTTCGTTGCTCTTATTCTAAGTATATATGATAGAGAGAATCAGCTCATTCTAACACTTCTCAATCTTAGAGTAAAACCTCTTTTGCTCTCCAGGATTACAGATAGATATAACAGATAGATTTAACTATTCTGAATTACACATGTACAGGTACATGTATTCACCCACAGTTCNAATCCTTGAAAGAAAACCTATCAACCATCAGATACCACCAGCCCCTGCCACCAGTATTTACATGTATATTATGTAAATACTTGTATGTGACTGCTTACTTTTGGCATCTGAATTTCACCAGCTATTTAGTTTTTTCAAAATATTTCTCAGCTGAATATGTAGAAGACTGAAAGTATGGCACAGTTGACAGAATTAATCTACATGCAATTTTCTGGTTTTCTGCCCTCTAGTGATATGCTCAACAAAATGAAAGTTAGATAACTGGAACGGATTCATACTACAATAAAAGATTAGTGAAGTTCTATAAAGTGAGCTTGTTTTGTGTCTCCATCCCCTCTTCCCCTCTCCAGATGAGCTAATATGTTTCAACAAGGTATTAGTTTACAAAACTTTTATAAATGTCAAATGGTCTACCACTTATTAAATTTTAACTTTATGAAGCCTTACAAGTAAGGAAAAAGAGAATCTGGAAGTCCAGCAGATATTGCGAGCCATTTAAAACTTCAGTAAACTATCATTCCCAAAAACATTAAACTGCTCTTTTTTTTTCATTTTCCAAGCCAGAATAGGGACCAGTGGAGTTTTAAACTGTTGAAAAAATAGAAAATTAAACCAATAAGTTTATAATTTTTTCAAAACTCTATGATATATGATATTATAAGAAAAAATTTTACGCTCTGTGTATCCAATCTATTTGCCTTCATTGCAGGGTAGACAATGTTTTCTCCACATATTAAAACTCATCCTGCTATTAACTATATTAATAAAATAAATAATAATAACTATA
>VXBC01007033.1:194791-215755 GCA_013399945.1 Ploceus nigricollis
AAATAATAATAACTATATTAATAAAATATTTTATGTTCTTTTTCGTTGCTCTTATTCTAAGTATATATGATAGAGAGAATCAGCTCATTCTAACACTTCTCAATCTTAGAGTAAAACCTCTTTTGCTCTCCAGGATTACAGATAGATATAACAGATAGATTTAACTATTCTGAATTACACATGTACAGGTACATGTATTCACCCACAGTTCACAATGGGTGAATACATTGTTCACAGTAAGAACAATGTGAAAGGCAAGGAAAAGAAGGGTAGCAAAGTGAAGGGAGAGGTAAATGGAGTGGGATGGGGGCAGAGACAGGGGACCTACTTGAAATATCTACCATATTCAATCTTCATGAACCACATAACAGTAATAAATTATTATATCATAAGACAAACTTAGGTTTAATTGCCAATATGTTTATCTCAATGTAGAATATATGCAAAATATTTTTAAATAATGAAGAATTTTATGTCATCTTTATTAATAGCTGTACTACAATATTGTTTTGTGATAATGGTTCTCTTTCTTTTTTTTTTCTACTTTGTCATCTAGTAGTGGAAACATTTGAGAAAGTGGTGGAGTTAAAACGCTTAACTGAATACTGATGACCGAATCAAGGAATGCTCTTTTTCTCAGCTTTTATTATTTCATAAAACCTGGCAGAAATTTATGCTCAGAAAATTATCTTTTTCTTTGCTTGTGAGAGGACTCTTAAAAAGGATAGGAATTCTAATAATTGTTTACAATGAAGATAATACTTCAAAATCAGTTGACTGAAAATCAGAAGGAAATAAATATTGTTCTTTTCCAATGCAATTACTCATATTAATTAAATACTAATTAATTAAAATACACTCATTAAAATAAACTAAGTAGCCATATGTTCCTGGGGAAAGAAAATTTTTCTTATAAAAGTCCTTCAGCATAATGACAGAAGTACACAAGTGAGATATCATCAATGTCTAAGGTCCATTGTATCAGTTTTGTCCTCTGGAGATGCACATTCAAATATAGCCTCAGGTCACACAGATAATGAATTTGGTGGTTTCATTCTGACTCACAGTAATACTGTACTTTAACTAAAGACAATCCACACAGTTTGCCAGAAGTAAAGAAAGATTATCAAATGAGATTGAGGTAGATTGTTTAAACTGTAAAATAAACTTTAGAGAATTACTTCAGGCACCTCATACCAGAACTTGACTTTTTATCAGGAGTTACTACATCAGAAGGAAAACAAAAAGAAAGTTTTAAATGTGTGTATATAAATATTTATTAGAGTTTTGGAACTCCAAGGACCATTATTATTAACCATTGTAATAACTTTGAATACCAAAGCCTTCTGCTTAACTACTGCTTAGTTCTTAAAAAATTTTGTTAACTCTGTTTTTACAATCTAGTTATATCTCAAAAAAATCCCCGAAGTAAATAATTTAAAATTAGAATTTTAGAGGCAATAAATGAGAAATAATGTGCAATTTTTTTATATCTATTACTTTACAATTACTGATAGCTGAAATATATTTGTACACAAAAGATAACAGTAAAAATAAATTATTGATTACAATTGTATCAGTATATAATAATAGCTTCTTTCATCACACGCCTATTAGCTGTATTATTCAATTCAAAGATTGTAAAAATTCTGCAAAAGGCAGGCTTTTCTAAATATTTTATTGCTAAATATATTCTCTCTTCAATTTTTCTTAACTGACTCACGGGATCTGTAAATTAAGATAGTTTTCTTAAATTTTATTTTTAGGAAGAAAAATGGCAACTGTTGATCAAAGTCTGTTAAGATTCTTAAATTATGTTTTAGTTATTATTGCTTTAATCCAGTAACCAAGAAACAATTATTGGGAGTTTGTCTGTTGACAGGGGTCCTTTTGGTCTGGAATATCCCTTCAGTCAGTTAGGAGCAGCTGTGTCAGCTGTGTCCCTTCCCAGCTCCTTGTGCTCACCAAGCCTCCTTGGTGGGGTGCGGTGGGGAGCAGAAAAGGCCTTGAGGCTGTGTAAGCGCTGCTCAGCAACAGCTGGAACACCCCTGTGCGATCCACACTGTTTAGAGCACAAATCCAAAACACGGACCTACACCAGGTTAACCCTGCCCCAGCCCCAGTCAGTACAAATTGGTCTGTGTGTCTTATCTGTACAAAAGGTTAGTTGTTTTTTGTGGGTTGCTGTCTTTCCTTTTTCATTACTTTCCTTGATGATGTCAGTGCACCTAGCTAGTGTAATTTTTGGACTTCCAAGAGTATTTCACTAGTGTAGAAAATACCAGTCATGGTAACTTAGAGTCTTTAACATCAGATGATTCTATGTTCACTGCTATCATATAATATATTTCAACAGCTAAGACAGAAGTGACTTTAAGAATACAGGTAAGAAAGAATTCTTAGAAGAAGTCTCTGCAGCAATCTCTACAATCTAGTTTACCATCTTAAAAATCACCCCATCTGCTCAGCACAATCTATCTGAATTTGTCACTTGATTAATAGCATCAAGGCACTGCTATGGTAAAATACCATGCAGTCTGACAGACAGACAACAACTGCAGGATTTTAATAATTATAGTTTAATTTTAACATTTTCTTTACAGAAAGTGAAGGTGAAGATTGTATTTTATAAATTATATTAATAAGAATGATTCACTGGATTATAATTATATTTTAAATTTTATTATTATAGGTACACAAAATGACATACAGGTGAATAATGCACTGTCAATGCTGAATTTTTTTAAACAGTTTATTTATGTACCCACTTTGTTCCCTCTTAGACTAAAATGGCATTAAAAAGCTGCTTAACAAGGTCTGTGTGCAACCAACATACCACAATAAATATTTCTTGTAGTGGAATAAAACTAAAACACACTGCCAAATTTAATTTTATTGAAATCTGCTCATCCTTTAAATCCAGACAAAGAGTAACCTTTTTTTTTTAACGCAATCATTGTTTGAAGGTAAATGTTTTGCGCTTTCTTTGCTGGAGAGGAATAATTCTATTATATGTAGTTAATTGATTGACCTTTGAAGAACTTCTAAAAAATCAATTTCAATAAATCATTTCCATTAAAATTTATGCTTACTTTATCTTTGTTCAATATATATGTTGCTGTTCTAGTTCACCTTTGCTATGTAAGAACAGAGTTGAAACTTGTCCTGCGTACATCCTGACATCTATCAGTTTTATTTTTTACTCTTTTACTAAGCTCTTTCCCCCCTCTTCCCGTGTTGTCTTTCTTTTCTTCAAAGTAAAAAGGTTTCTCAGCTTCCTCTGCACAAAATATTTCCAGGATTTGAAGTTATTTGCATGAATGGAGATTTGGGTGCACAGAGGTGGGAAAATCACTCTAAAAGCCACCAATTAAGTTTTAACTTAGAAATTAAATATTTCTTAGTGCCACTATTAGGAAATAAGGAAAAGAAGTAATGAAAGGAAGTATAATACTGAGTTAATAAATATATACAAGTATATGTGCATGTGCAAATATTGTGCACCTAATAAAAGTCACAAACAAACCCAAAAAGATTTCTAAGATTCCAAACTATGGGAGTCAAAAGTGAGCAGATGTCTGTGCAGGTGATTTTACTGTGCGTGAGCTTCATGGACAACTAGTTCCTATCACTGCAGGAGCTAATTTTCCACTCCAGGATTTTTGCTTCCAAAACTAATCTAATGGGCATATAGCCCAAGAAAACACAAGATAATATTTGTCATTATTTTTATGGATTCAAGATGTTACACTATGAAAATAAATACCTGATGTAAATAAGTAAATAATCCAATTAAGTCGGTCAAACAACATGACCAATAACATGATTTTCGCTATTTAATACTTATCCAATGGCTTACTTACACTTGTACAAAAATATTCTGATATAATAAGTATTTTGTTGTCAAAAAAACTTTGAAAACTGAAATATGTAATGTCTAGGATTATCAACAAAGGAAATATTGTATTATAACAAATCAAATCCAGTTGTTCTATCCATTGAAATGAGTCACTTAGGGAAGGAGGATTATGTTTAGTTCTGTGTGGGTTTTCTTGGGATTGTTTGCTTGTTTGCTTGCTTGTTTGTTTGTTTTTAACATATTTAAAGCACTCAGTTCTTCTTTCTAAAGCAGTCTTTTAAAATTAGAAGTTCCCAAAACCTTGCTAGTTCTCAAATGCTTGATCATTCTAGACCATAATACAGGAAAACCCTGGGATTAAAAAAATAAAAACCAACCAACCAAACAAACAAAATAAAAAACCAACCAAAAAAAAAAAAACCAACCAAAAAACAAAACCAAAACCAACCAGAATTAAATAAGGTATTTTATTTCTCTCTCTTGGTCTTGCACTGCCATCTTAGCCACTGAAATACTTCTCATAGAAGCTCTCCTTCTGACTTGTGCAGTTTGTTTTAGGCAATACATTGCAGCTACTTCTGATAGGTTTGAAAAAGCTACGGAGAATTTGGATATTTGTGAGTGATAAAAATAGAAACAGGAATTTCCCAGTATTGAACAATCAAGTTGTAAATCTAAAAATAGGATAAGAGAAGAGAATACTTCTTTACTATTTTTTCTTCCATAAATACATGGCTATTTTATGATGATATGATCTAAATTACTTACCTGAATACACTGATAAAGGATCAGCATTATTTATTACACTAATACCTAGAAATATCTGGAAATATCATTCTGTATCTACATTTTCAAAATGTAACAATGAATTCTAACACTAATGAATTAATATTAAAATGAAAGCGTCATGAAAATAACAGATACAATTATTACATTTAATCCAGAAATGACATCTGGGTATAAATTTTCTATCATAGTTTAGTTTATTTTCATGCACCTCTCCTATAAGTTTCAAAAGGAAAATACTGGGAGTTTGTCTGTGCTTAATGTGAAGCACTAGAAGAGAACGTCAGAGGGAAAAAAAATATGAAGATACCAAAAGGGACATCTGAGGGAACAAATCCTTCTATCTTCAAGTTATTTCATGTTTTAAAAAAGTAGATGGGAAATGCTGTTCAAAGGAGTTATTTACCGTACTGAATCTGGGTGGAAAGATGTGTAAAAAGCAGCATCAGTCTTTGAGATGCAATGCCTTAAACTGTTTGGAAATTTTGCCTGAAAATTATTGAGTCTTGCCCTTGCTCACCTGCAGATTAGTTGTACCTCAAGGATGTTATACACGGCAAATGAATTGGCTGCTTCTAACTTGCTTTGCAGTCCCTGTCACCTCCTTTCTTCCTGAAAAAAATGTTCCTTCTTGAAATATTTTTTTTTCCTCAGCCTCTGTGGAAGTTTCTATTTTTTTCCCACAGAATATTTCTTTTTTTGTTTTATCTTATTTTTTAAGGTTATTCTATTCTATTTTTTACTGTCTTCCTTTTTTTCTTATTATTTTGAAGTCATTATAACTCTCACTTTTCCTTTATATTTAATGCATTGAAACTATTTCTTTCATTCTCTTTATTACTTCTGGCATTTTCCTCCTTATTCACAGAATTAATTTGTTAGTTTTCTCATTTATTTTTTGCTCACAATATATTTATAGGAAGAGGACACATATAACTGTCAGCATAATATTAATTTTGTTTTGAACACCTCATATTTCCCCTATGTTTTTTCTCTCTCTCTCTTTCATTTGGTTCAATCAATACTGTTCTCTGCTTGTTTTTTCTCCAAACTGTTTTCTGATACCTTCATAAAATTTTCTTGCTAATATTTTCTGATAGAATTTTCGTAATCAGACTGCAAAATATACCTGGGGAGGGATGTGAATGAATACAGAAAACTGCACATAAAATAAATGGTTAATGCATAGGTATTAAAATAATCACCAGTCTGTGCATACGAGTACCTAATAAGTTTGAAAGCTGCACTTTATAGCTCATCGTTATTTTTTCTGTTTTCTCTACACATATTTTTTGTGTCCTGGAAATCTGCATCACTGTACAGCTGTTTTCTGTCTTCCAGTCTGTGACAAAAACTTAGGTACTTAGGCTACATGCTTAGATCTACAACATGCTTAGATCTACAACAAACCAGATTAATTCTTTCTCAAGGTTTTAATAAAAATTCTTCGGAGACCAAAAGATATAAGGTAGCATTTGCTGTAGGAAATAGCAAGGGACCTGACATTACATAATTTCTAGAGAGGAAACCTCCCTATATTGAATTTGAATATTCAAATACGTTGACATATTATTTTTTAATAGTAAATAAACCATAAATAATTGTTTAAATGACAGTTCAGAGGAAGTATGTAGACCTTTAAAAAAATAGCAAAACCACACAGAAATTCCACAGCTTTTAGTAATAAAGAGCTTTGGAAAGTTGAATTAGATTGCCTGGACAACCTGTGCAATTTCTGTCACTCAAAGTCTTCGAGAATCAGTTTGACTCATGTCAGTCAGGCATGACATTAGTGTAAATAGTCTTGCCATAGGGCAGAGGGATGGACTAGATGACCTCCTGAGATCCCCTATATCCTCCTCACTCTGTAATTAAATTCCCAGAGATCTGCTCACACTATCCTAACATGCTCAGATTTTACTGAGTCCAGTTAAAATCAGCAGTGTAGGAGGAATTTGTTGCATTGTCACAGACTATTAGTAAGAATGCTAATTGAATAAAATTGATGGGGCACAGGTTCTAAGTTAATCTATATAAGTGCACATTACATGTCTTGCTGAAGCTTAGGTATCTTATAGTCAAATGTTTATATCTATTTGATCAGAAGGAGAACAGACATGAAAGCATTTTTTCATGTAACGAATATTACATTCCCCTGTGAGAGAAAAATACTGAATCTGTGTTCCCTGATTTTTTCTGAGCCCCCTGTCTTATTCCTTGGTGACTGACAAATGGTAATACAGAAGGGTTGCATCTACCAGAGTGAACCAGTCTGTATAATGGAGCATTCCAAATATCTGCTTGTTTATACAGTCAAATTGTTCAGAGTGGCCCTAGGGCAGTATATGGATGAGCAAGACAGAACTCTCCCAAACAACTTCTGAGTAAGGTCATAGCTTGGGACCAATCCCAAAACTGATTTTGAACATTATCCAGGCTGTAAAATCCAAACTTTAAACCACTCTCAGCTTCAGCTCTGAAAGCTTCCTTCCTCCATCAATTATATAGTGTTAATGAAATGAAATGAAAGTGAGATTAAAGCTCAGGACTCAGACAAAAATAGGATAAAATTGCAGCACCAAAGAGCTCACACAGTGAATATATCCTTCAGATGTGCATAATGGTAGAAGATGCCTCCATTACCAAAATATAAATTGCTTCATATCTATGTTTATGGTTTGCTTTTGTTGAAACTGATATATATGAATGATGTGGGGGCCAAGTCTTATTAACCCACAATTGGATCCAGAAACTGAAAATAAATCTATATGTACATGAAGGAGCTGGTGTAAATATGTTCTGGAGTTGAACTCCAAGCCTTTTTATGGGCAAAAGGGAACTTATTGGACACATGAAAAGAAGACACCTCCTTAGTCATGCAGCTAATATTTGAACAGTGTAATAGTCAAAATTATCTGATTAATGTGGGAAAGCTCCACTAACAGTATGGTTACAGCTACTATATGAGACATCCTAGTGTGTCTCCCTTCCCTATGGTCCCATTCTCACCCAGCGAAAGTTCATCTGAATCCCAAAGACTTATTTTCCCTTAATCATGATTGGGAGTGCCAGGTTACAACTAATTAGCGCCATCCTGTGGGGGTTTTTTTGCTATAAGTATATAATGCTCATAGAGGAGGACTCTTTTGGTTATGTCAGATTTTATCACACACTGTTAAATTAATTATGTTTTCTTTTACCAATCTGCTCCCTCCTTTTTGGTTACCTGCTAAAGTTTTACAGCTGCATAACAGCCTCCCCAGCCTTAGCTGACAGGGCTACTGCTTGTTACGAAGTGACTGCCTGGGGGCATCAGATATTTTCCATGTCTAGTTTTTCCAAGGCTCCATTTACAATAGTCAAGCATTAGACAGTTGCTCACTAGGGACTTTTTACAAGCTTAAACCAGCTCTGTTCAGGGAAAGACCAAAAATTTTAAGTGAGCCTCAGCAATGCCAAATCAGTAAAACATGGGATATTATTCTAGCTGAGCCTTTATACATCATTTCAGTCTTATATTAGAGTTTTAGCAACTATTATGTTAACATTAATTATTAATAATTGTTGAGATAATCCTTTTTGTTAGAGAATCAAAAGAACATTGACATTTTGAACAGTGAAGGTAAGTAGTTTTCAAGGGGTTTCTCTGTTTAAAAAGTGTATGTCTGAGGTACTCTCATCCCTCATGTTAAATCTAGTGCAGTGTAGTGGACAAAAAAGTATGCAAGATTCATGGGGCCCTGACCTGAAAAAAACCAGGAAAACCAAGAAACAGTGTCAGAATTTACCAAAGTCAGATAGTGTGGTAGTGTGTTTTTATGATGTTTTATGTTAGATAGTTAACCAATGTTAGTCAGCTTTAGTTGGTATGTTCTGTGTATCCCCTTTTCCTTTCCCCTCACATTGGTTTATCCCAACTTGTTTTCCCGCCGCTTGGCTCCCCAGTTATCTGTCAATCTTCCCACTTCTCCCCTGATATGCCATATATAGTTATGCCACTCAGAGTTTTGTTGCCTCCTTTCCCTGTCAATTCTCACTGCCACTCCCAGTTATTGCCAGAATGTTCCCTGTCTCTTATCTTAGTTCTGTACGTCCATTTGTCCCCAAGGCTCTTCCTCACCCCTGTTATTTTGCCATTGGTTATTGTCCACGATGTTATGGTTTAGTGCTGTTCCCCTATTAGATGGAGTAAGGAACACCCTTCTCCGCCCGGTCCCTTTATAAGTTAATGTAAAATGTGGGTTCTTGTCCATGCTCCCATTCTGAGAAGTTCCCTGTTCCAGCCCCACCCCGGGGGAGAGAATAAAGCTTCTTAGGGCCGCACACGGGTGTCCGCTCTTTCCTTCCTTCACTTCGGATCAGCGTGTCTGTGACTCAGTGCTTGCGTTACCCACGCCGTGTCAGCACACACCACCACCTGGGAAGTTCACGCAATCCCGGGGGTGGCCACTCTCGCGGGGCCCCACGGCCACAAAGGAGCTGTGCTAGCCGGCGCTCACACCAGCAGCTCGTGGCTGCAGCCGAGCCACACCGCAAGATAGGAATGGGGGAGTTCTGGCTTCTCTCCTTCATTCCCAGCATTACATATTTTTATTCATGCAATGATTTTTTAATGGAAAATGCAGAATTAGTCTGGAACACAGACTCTGCTGTATAAAAGATGAAGGCTCTACCAATACTGAGCATTACAAAATAGAGAAACTGTGTTTTCTAAATCACTTCATCCTGATCTTCTGTGTCAGGTGTACTCTGTATGCTTATCACAGATAAGGGAAGACTGTGTTGCTATGCGAAACAAAGTTAGACACTAGTTCTTGTCCCTGAGACCAGGGTATGTAAATTGCCTTCTGTATACACTGCTTGTGACAAAGCTGAGGTTATGACCTGCCCTACCTCACCTAGACATTAGTTGTACCTAAGGAATGGTATACAAACCAGATTTGTTTTAGACAAAGCCATCATAAGCAATCCAAACCACAGCTATGGAATTCAGTAATATCTAAACTATGAGGATGGTCAAGATGGAAGTGCTTGAGTTAATTTTTTGCAATTTTTGCTTTTGTAGAACATGTATATTTTGCAATGAATCAGCTTAGTTTACTAGACTGGGAATTTAATACCTTATGCTATGTCAAAAACAAATTTGTAGACTCACAGAAAATATTTAGAAGCTATTTGGCTCTTTTTGTACATCTAAACAGTTCTACTTCTCTTTTTTTAAAAAAAATATTTAGTAGCTACTTCTAAAAAACCCCTCATATAGTATTAAAGACTATATTTAGTAGTAGAAACCCTCCACTGTGTCTGCTGTATTTTTTTCCTTTTATGTACGTGTGTGGTGTAACTGGTCTAATTATAATAAATATGTTATTTATTCTGTCTTCTAACAATCTTTGACCCAAGAGAAAAGTTTAGGGTTCAAAATAAATACTACTCTCTAAAACTTTCATTTGCATATTTCTAATGTAAGAAACAAATAAAATAAATAAAACTAAATAAATATTTTAATAGGAAGCAAAATCAAACCTTTAATTTATCAGATAAAGAAATACCTTTGCAGCTTAAGGCTTTCTTGGTGTGATATTTTTGTGTGCATGGTCACATTAGATTGACATAAATAAAAAATAAAGTTCAGCAGTTCAATGCAAGATTTTTAAAAAAGACCCTCTGACAAATGCAATTATGAGTAATAAATGTATTTAAACATAATTGAGACTTTAGCTAATCAACACAATTCAAAATTATACTGAATTATTTGCAGTTTTAAGATCAGAAATTGCTAGCTCGTATAAGGAGGATTCACTGCTGTTTTGTCACAGTGCAAATGGGATGTTTTTTAAAAATTTCCTGAGTGTTAACATTGTTTGATGTAAGTGATGATGCATAGTATTGTCTTAAAAAAAAATTGCACTTTTTCACTTCACATAAAAATTGGAATACTGCTTCACTTCTCTTGTCAATTATTATTTTGGATTGAAATTTATCAAAGACGGAAGAAAATATTTCAACTGAATATCAGTCTTTGCTAAAATAAGTTCATAATTTCTTTTTAGAGAATTTAGTTTTCCAATTAGAAGTATATAATGCCAGGTAATGTGTCTTAGGTTATCTTCACAGGGCTTACCAACAAGACACCAGATCTACAGAAAATCTGCATGTTCCTATAACAGCATTGGAATCCAAATGTGATCTGCTCACTCCCATCAGTTGGTTCAGGGAGAAAATGATTGCTGTAGAGAAAAAACAAAAAAGTATAGGGGAACATTTTAAATTTAACATGATCAATTTTATCACCTCAAGTTAAATCTACTGCTAAGATAAATACGTGACCTCTCATTTTGAAAAACAAAGTCAAGAAAAACTATGTGTGGATGCTGGTTTTGGAAATGAAGAAACTAAGGAGAATACCTTAGTCTGAGGTCTGGACATCTGTCTTGGTTTAACTCCAACCAGCAGCCAAGAACCACACAGCCGCTCTCTCACTGCCCCACCTGGGAGTTTGAGGGGAGAACCAGGAGAGTAAAAGCCAGAAAACTCATGGGTTGACGTAATGTCAGCTCAATAGGGAAATCAAAAGTTGTGTGCACAAGCAAACAACACAAGGAATTAATTCACTACTTCCCATGGCCAGGCAGGGGTTCAGCCATCTCCAAGAGAGCAGGGTCCCATCATGCGTAGCAATGACTTAGGAAGACAAGCATGATCACTCCAAACATCCCCTTCTACCTCCTTCTTCTTCTCTGTATAATGCGCATGACACCATATGGTCTGAAATAGGTCAGTTTGGATCACCTGTCCTGGCTGTGTCCCCTCCCGACCTCCCACACACCCAGGTTCCTCGCCAGCACGGCAGTTCAAAAACAGAAAAGTCCTTGGCTCTGTGCAAGCCCTGTTAGCAGTAACAAAAACGTCTCTACATTATCAACCCCATGTTCAGCACAAATCTAAAACACAGCCCCATACCAGCCCCTGTGAAGAAAGTTAAATTTACCCCAGATGAAAGCAGCACACATTTTTATTCAATAACTCAGAGCTGTTCTAAACTGCCTCAGAACAGCACATGACAAAGTATCAGAGGGAGTAGTATTGTAAGAGTGGCCTTTGGTTTTTTTCCTTAGGAAATTTTCTTTAGGTTTAAAATACATTCCTGGTAATGCAACATGGAACACTGCAATATATTCAGGATCTGGAAGAGCTGAGTTTAACCTTTGTTTCACTGAATGTCTATATAAAGAGTGGTTATAAAAAGAAAAAAAAGATCTAGGAAATATCTGCTGCTACCAAATGCCCATGAAACGAAATGTATCATTACAAATATCTTCAATTAATGAAAGCAGCTTCATACAAGCGTTCAATCTCCTGGTGAGTGTAAGTTTCTTTTCAAGAGGTAATTTTAAAAATCTAATAATGTTACTTCAGCCTAGACACTTTTCTCTCCCCTGCTTTGCACTTCTGACATTTCCCTTTCTTCCCCTCTTTCCTTGATAAACCCCACCCAGAAACCAAATGTAAGCAAAAATAATTTCAAATATTTATCAGCATTAGATATTTAATTTCACTAAAATTATCCCCCCCACAATTCTTCTTCAATTTGAATATTTATTAAATAAATTTCTTCCAGACTCAATATCTTGTATGTCTATACCATATGATATTTCAGCTGACTCTGCATTTGCTCTTACATATTGAAAAATATTTTCCAACAGAGCAATAAAAATGTTCTTTGAAGATCCAGAGAGAAATTATGAATAAATATTGATACATTCACACTTGGCTCATAGCTAAAAATACTCTTTTGAAACCAGCAGCTTAGGAAACAAATCACTACTGAACTTCTCTATCACTAAATGGTATTGCAGTGCTTTCAATTTCCTTCCTGAATCTGTTCTGTGGGGATTTTTACTTGTTTTAACTTTAAAATTAGTATAGTTTTCCTACAGTTCATTACAAAAGGCAGATTTACAACGTGTCATTTTTCAGTGACAAAAAGAGCATTTTTCAGTGAGCATTTTTCAGTGACAAAGATCTGTAAAAATAATACTCTCAAATGAAAAGCTATAGCAAATTAGGGCAGGAAAATGGTGTCATCCTTTTCCTTTTATAATTTATTATTTAATTTATAATATTAGCAGGACATTCATAAAGTACTATACGCAAATCTGATGGTTTCACAAAAAGAGTACTTAAAAAATAGAAATTATTCACAGTTTGAGTTGTTTGATGTCTGAAAATGTCTATCAGTTATCAAAATGAATAAAAATGGTAGCTATTAATTTAGAATCAAGATTACATATTTATAAAAATGTTTCAGATGAAGTAGAAATAATGATTCATTTCAGAGATTATATTTACTGGTTCACCTGTGTTATAAAAAGAATGGAATAGCAGATTCTAACAGTTGCGTCTGGTGTAAACCTAAAAATTAAATTTTAAATCTCCTTCAAATATTATAAGTATTAATCAACTAGCAGTCACCTGCTATATGAACACCATATGTATGCATACAATATCATACAAGAAACAAGGATCCTCCACTTGCTGATGTAATACATATCATTCATTTAGCACTGAATTCCAAAGTTCTTCCTGCCTCAATGCTCAGATTTGTTCCAGTTCTGGACACTCAACTTTGACTGCAGGTTTAATAAATATTTTAGTCTGTTTCACCTGCAACCTGGCATCAGAAGGATCCAGTTCCAATCTCGTGAACTCAATCAACTGAGTAACTGTCTAGAGATGCCTCACTCTATACTGGTGGTAGAAAAAAGATATAATAATTACGATTCTACTCAATACACAAGAAATACAGGAAAACATTAGGAGATGAGATCTAAGAAATAATATTGAAAAATATTTGCTACAATAGTGTGATTTAACAACTAGAAACAGTAAAAAATGTGTATTTTACTGTATCTTGTAATAAAATAATGTCTCATTTTAGCCATGCTGTATAAATATTTTTTTTACATAATTATCTAGTCAAGTAGAGACCACATGCAAAAATCTGACATCTATCACATTTTTATTTCACACCTCTCACTGAGTTATGCAGGGAGGATTAAAAAATCTTTTGCTTTTTGTGAGTCAAACTTTCTGACTTATTTGTTGTAAGTAATAAAATGAAGGAGATGGAATAGACCTGTAGATTTAATTAAACAATAATGATTTTTCCTAAGAATTCTAATACTCATGAAGAGATCCTGGATATATAAAATTGTTTTTAGATTCCTATCTTATTGAACTTTAAGCAATATTATAAGCTTTCACTTTTAAAAATAAGACTTTTAAATTTTTTTAATGTTTATGATTTACTGTTTAAAGCTGCTTTTATAACAGGTCTCAAAATACAAAGGTATTTTGCTACACTGCCTAGAAACATTAGGAATTGGACTTTACAGAAGAGACAGGTAATGTATAGATTTAATAGATCATTCATAAATGTCCCAATACAATCCTCTTTGATGGACTGACCTTGTATGAACAGAAAAAAGAATTCTGAATACACCTAATCTTTAGAGTTTAACTTTCACTGGCAATGTATGCTACAATTTCAACCAGGAAAACATAGATCTTCTGGAAAAGAGAGATTCAATAAAAATGGATATGTTTGAATACAAACCTATTACTGCTACTTAATGATTTCTGCATTGAAATAAACATTTTAACTCTGGCTATTAATCCAGAATCAAGTTTCATCAAAATCTGGTATTATTATTTTAATCACTGTTCTTGGCACTCTTTCTTCTCATGTTTTTATATTATTAATTAAATAACTTAAATCAAGCACAACATAGTAAGGCAAAATTCAGAGAGAAAAGTGTTCTCAGACCTACAAGTTCCAACTTATATGATCCAACTTTGAAAGAAATGAACACATGGCTAGGACTTTAGAAGTCCTAATTCTGAGATGTTGATACTTTTGTTGGCAGTTTCCCCCCTCTTCCTTTATATCTCTCAAAGCTAATTTCAAAAGGATAAGTTAAGATTGCTGAACTGTTTTGAATTCAGCCCATAGGAATCTATTATGTTTTTTGAGCTGAATATACCTGCCAACACAGCTGTACTTAGCAGATTCCAGGAAAAAATATATTTTTCTGTTTCCATCTATTTTGCTCATTCAAAAGTCTTCTCATTTTGGAGATGAAATGATTGTGATTTATCACAAATTACAACTTTTAATAAGTAAAAGATAAGACACACTTCTGAACTAGCTGATATAATCTTTCATTATATTTACCTACATACCTAGGGATAATATCTAAGGAGTGAAATTTCTGGCACTGGCAAATGGAAAACTTTTGGGAATAAAATTTTAAACCTAATTAAGTCTGAAAATAGGACAATTTGAACTTCTATTACTGAATCTAGTTAATTAAAATACAAGAACACATAAAATCCACTGCCATTTTAGAACACTGAAATGCATGATTAAAACTTAGTGAGCTGCTTGGGTTTTATATATGATGTAATATAAATGACAAATCTAATGCATTTTTTTGTGTGCAGAAAATAGACCCACACTCAAAGTACTAGCACAAAATAACGCCCACTAGACAAAATAATAATGAACTCTCTAAAACAATTTAGAGCAGTCAATTACATATTCATGGGTATACTATCAAAGTGAAATAGTTGATAATAATGGAAGTATTTTATCAGTGATCACTTTAATTTGTTTTCCCATCATTTGTTCAGTTTATCATGCAAAATGACTTGTTTTGATTAGCTCTAATTAAAATTGCAAGAGAGGAAGCAGATTGTTTAACTTTTGTTATTTATATAGTACATTCTGCTATGCAGTTTCACTTAATGAAACAGTACAAAGGCTGTTGGATAATGAAATAAAGGTTTTATACTATTCTGGTAAGTGTAATAAAGATCTGAGACTGTAGACAACAGTGGACAACAGTAAGTTTGAACAGTTTCCATAGTCCACTGAATTGACAAGCCCATGAAAGGCACATTAAAGTTTTATTGAAATTGTATTTAACTTGTTGCAAACAGAGGATGATAGAGTGAATAAAAAAGAAGAATCATACTTACCTGCTTTGTGATTTGAATATAATCTTTGTTTGTTTGGCAGTCTTTGTCAATCATTTTGTTTCCCATATCTCACCAATCTGATGAAAAGACTATGGGAAAGTGTGTCAAATACCATGTTAAGGCCTAGGCATACAACAAACAGCATTCCTCTAATTCACCGTGGTTAGGAGATGGATGAATGGAATAGGATGAATGGGTTAAAAATAGGAAATTGCTATAGCTCAATGATAGAATTTCAGATATCATTTTGGTGTGGACTATTCAGGAGGAGGGGTGGGTGGGAAGACAAAAGATCATTTGTTCCTCAGGGACTGATTTTTTTTTTTTCAGAATTGTAGAAGATTATTTTCTTCAGTGAAGACCTGAAGAAAAAAATTTAATAAAATTTAATAAAAACCAATGTCATTAATGGTTGTCTTTCAACCATGAAGCAAGCCTAATATTTTTACAAATAAAGCAAAATAGGGTCCATTTTTTTCACTGTTTCCTCTACATTACAAATAATTCCCTATATTCTCTACAATGGCTGTTACAGAAAATCTTTATAAGCAATGTTTAAGCATTTGCAAGGAGAGATTAATAAGAAATTAATTAAGTTTGAACTGTCTTGTGCTAGGTCAAAACTAAGTGTCAGCATATGTTACAGTGTATATGATTCGTCAGAAAGTTATCTGATTTTAAAAGTAACATAAAACCAGGATATGTGAGCAGAAAAAAAGAAGTCATGTTTTTCATAGCTCAGATCTCCTTACAGTTTGTCTACAGTTTATCCATAGTTTGTCTATTTTGTCAAAGTTAAGAAAGGATGCTTTTATAAATAGTTTAAGAACTTTGATAGTCTTACAAAATTGAATATTCTTAAAAAACTAGATTTCAAAAAAGGAAAAAGTCACTTTAGTTCTGAAAAACAAAAGTGGGGTACAGCTCTCCTAGATTCACAGCATAAACCTCTTTATAGAACATTATGGCACCACAAATTTAGTGATTAAATACAATGAAATGAAACAATCTCAAAGTACCTACAGAAGGAATGGTTTGAGATTAATATATTTATCAGCAAAACGTTTAAAGGCACACAGCTATGGCATATCATCAGATGCAGGTTTAAGAACTTTGATATATGTCGATTCTGATGGGGGAAAGGAAAGATCTTTACTATAAATTTTAGATAAGGACTTTGAAATCTCATCAGAAAACACTTAGCAACAGCTTCCAGCATATCTGTAGTAGAAATATTAAGCAGCTATAAATGCTTTCTCTCAGTCTTGCTTTACAGATGGGGATTTAAATAACTTCCTTGGCCAGCCCAAAATCTCTGTTGATCCTTTTGCTGATGCTTCAGCAGCTCAGCTTTGAGTCACTTCTCTGTTTCAGGCGAATGCTCCTTACCTCTCAGGAGCCTTCCATTTTTCATTTCTACTGCTAGCTCTATGCTTGGTGTTTTTCCCATTTCCTTCCTGTTCCTAGTTGTTACACCACTCTTTTTTCCCCAGATGGCCATTTTCAGCTGTGTTTGCAAAAGGAACCAGTTTTCCCTCCTCCAGAAAGTCCCAGCAGACTGCAGCAGCTGGGGCAAGGTAGGCATTCCCTGTTCTACTCTGCTGCCTCATCACAGTCCTTTCCAAGGAAACTGGTAGCGAACAAATCAAGTCATTGTACAGTACACTGAAATTAGTCTGTCTCATATCTGCAGTTTAATTCTCTTTAGGTAGTGAATAAAAGTAGCAGAAGGTCTCCTATATTCTAGCTGAGTCCTCTGATCATTGAGTCTAAATGCTGAAGGGAGGAGACTATGGTTTCATTAAAAATTACTACTTTCAGTCCCTCCTGTTGTAAAGTTCAGAACTTCAAAGGGAGGAATTCCCTGCAATAAAAATGCCTCATTTTCCTAGTGAATATGGTTTCAAACTTCTGTCATCTCCCTTTTGACTAGATGATTCAGTAAGTTTAAGAAAAAAAGATAATGTTGGAATCAGGGAGTTTGTCACACCCAACTAATTTTAACTCCCTCATAGTATCTACTAAGTAATTTAGTCTCAATCAGTAGATTACAATAAGCCACATACACTCAACTGCAATAAATGCCATATACATATTACTGTACAGATGTAGAACAGTTCAGAAGATGAACCATATAGTGGAAAATCAGGCATGTTAAGGCTTTGCATAGACAAGATGGACTAAGCCTATATAGCAAATATAATATCTAGGAATTTTAGCTTTTAGGATGCCATACTAGAACTAAGAGCTGATATCTTTAGTAGTCTATTTGCCTTCAGGGGCCTAGTGTGATGTGCTATGAACAACGGCATGTACTGCATTAGTACAGTCATCAGCCAGAGCCAGCATGAGGAGAGAGGAAAGTCCTGCTTATCAAACTCAGTTTGCTTTTATGAGAAGGTAACCCACCCACTTGGTTCTGTTTGCAATTCAGTAAAGCTTTCATTACTGTCTCTCACAATATCCTTTCAGACAAAATGTCCAGCATTAGCTGGATAAACACATCATGAGATGGTGAGCAACTGGCTCACGGTCAGGTCACAAAGGATTTTATTGAATGGGGTGACGTCAGATTGGTGACCTGTCACTTGTGGGGTCTGCAGGGCTCCAGTTTAGGGATACTAAGCAAGTTCACAGACAATACAAAACTGAGAGGAGCTCTTGACTCCCTCGAGAGCAGTGACGCCCTGCAGAGAGACATCTACAAATTACAGGGCTGGGCAATCCCCAGTCATATGAAGCCCAGTGTGGGATAGTGCCAGATCCTGAACCTTGGATGGGGCAACCCTGGTTGTATGGACAGACTGGGGAATGAGATGCTGGAAAGCAGCACTGTGGAAAGGAGCCTGGGGGTCAGAATTTTGATTCCTAAAATGTTGTGGTTGGCCCGTGCGGGGAAGAGATGATGCTGAGTTTAATTCAGAAGGCTGAATATTTTATTATTATTATAATTATATTTCAATACATTAGTATATATTTAAAGAGGAGCTCTTAAAAGTACATCTTAACTTCTAGCTATCTTATCTAACTACTGTAACTGTAACTAACTCGTGACTCCCTCTCTGCAGGGAATCCAGACACAGGTGCGTACCATTGGCCATCAGGGCCAAACAATCCTCACCAGTGTCTAATTAACCAATGATTCTAGGCAAACAATTTCTCAATGCATTCCACATAGAAAAACAAGGGACAGGAATAGAAATTGTTTTCTTTTCTGTCCTCTCTCTGCTCTTCTATGAAGCTTTCTTCAGAGAGCAGAGATGTGAGCACTACACTAAAATAATATTTTCTACACTAAATGCTCTATTAGCTCTCATCTAGAAACATATCAGTGTTCATTCCAAATCACCTGCAAGAAAAAGATTTAATATCCATTCTAATAACTTAATACAAGAACAGCTATATACATTCCCACTGACTCTCTGGTATTGATAGATTAATAAACACAGAGGGCACACACATGGGGATGTACTCTCTTACTGTAATATTAATTTATTGGTGATGGAGGTTCAGGGATGAGCAATTGGCTTCTCCCCATCTCTTGAGAGAAGAATATCTGAACTCTCCAAATGTAAAAATATCTCTTCACTTGTATCGAAAATGAAAAATCTACTGTTTCTCATTCTTTTAGCATTGAGTTGTTGTTTTCTCAACATCAGTTGTACAAAGAGGTATCACACATGCAGATTCCTGAGACACCTACATTTTATTGTTTTCCTGGTAGACCCGAAATAAATGGAAACTTGATTTAATGTTGATAAGCATTCCTTCATATTAGTTAGCTGACTTTTAATATCACTTGGAGGCCACAACATGGTCCATCATCACTTTAGTCATATACTGAATGCATAATAAGAAAAAGAATACCTAGAGAGAAAAAAAAACTAAATCAACAAAGGCCCAGGCAGCAGTGAAGTGTGGAAGTTAATTTATTCTTTAGAGTTTTGGGCAGACTTGTTCAAATATGACTTGCATAGAGCTCTACTTGGAAGCAGTAGAGAAAAAATACAGGGGGGAGAATAGTACAATGTAATTTTAAATTATTCCTAGAAACCTACAAATTATTTTATTTACCAAAATTCTGAAAAACATTCAATCTAGTTTACAACCTAGAAGGTCCTTGTTCATTTTATAATTTCTTCTTTTTTCTCCTGTCTTTTTTTTTTTTGTTTTCCTTACTTTATCTTGAAATAATTATAAATCATAACATTATTCCATTATTCAGGAAGAGATCAGCAAGAAAGGGACAACCCTGCTTCTTAAAAAATTGACATTGACAAACTACTTTCAGCACTTATTCTCTTGGATATGCCTTTGCCTCTTGGCTGTTTTCCCAAAGTGCTTGAAACAGCTGTTCCTGTTTGAAGACCTTGCTGTATGTATTTATTTGAGGGAGTTTGCTACTTCAGTTGATTTGCGTCCGTGCTATAAGAGTGGAGGCCGTTTGCTGCTCCTGAGTTTATGGGCAAGGTTCAGAAGAGTTTACAGAGGGGAATAGGTAGTATTCCCTACACCCAGGACAAGACACTGGTCCTTGAACTTTGCAAAAGACATTTGGAGCCTGAGTTTCATAACTTAAAAGGAAGGAAAAAAAGGAGCTGTGATAGCCTGTAATTAAATATTTTAAAAGGATGTTTCATCTATAATGAATTGGGTAACATTCTAGCTGCCTTGGTTACTCATTAGGTGATCTGCCATGTTCTGTTCTGTGATATCCTTCTGAGTAATCTTATTAAGACATTTATGCTGTACTTTTAATCTTAGCAATCTGCTAGAAGTAGATTGGGTACTATTTAGTGGATGAGACTTTGAGTCTAAAAATACATTATTTTCTTAAATGAAAGGAAAATGAGGACTTATTTTCTTATGTAATCATATATCTTTTAAATGCACAGTTTCAACACTTACATTTTAACGTCTCTGCTGATAATTCTAATTTTAAACAGATGACTAATGCATCTAGTTTTATGAAGCTCTGATAATTACATATTAAGACTTATTGAAAAATTAAGTTCATTTTTTATAATTATAACTCTGAGGATTGGTTGTGGGGCCTCCCTCTTGGATATTTCACAATAGCTTAATTCCATGGTTTCCACTTGGAAATATATACATAAATGGCTTTTTTTCCCCCTAAAGTCTCTAACTCAAAATTGTATTTGCTTAAATTATGTAAAAAAAACCACCTCTTTTTAATATAATAGGATGGTAATGTAAATGACTTTTTATCCATGTTATCTACTTCCTAAATCTATATTTTTGTGGTGGTTTTTTTT
>VXBC01007033.1:215793-290615 GCA_013399945.1 Ploceus nigricollis
GGGCTGTTAGAGCATTTTCTCTAATTGCTTCAATATTTTATGTAGGTTTGCCTTAGCTCATCTGTTACCATTTCCCAGATGTAATGCTAATTAACCTTCCCCTAATAATCCCTTTAGAAAATTCCCATTGTGGACACTCATGGGTGGTAAAGTCTGGTTTATCATTCAACTCAATATAACTTTTTAATTTCATCCTTAATTTCATCTACCACCAAGGGACACTTCAAATTAAAATTATTAAACTGTCTGTCAATTAACAGGGATGTTTGAATAATTTGTCTTGCACCCAAACTGATAGGTATATGCTCTGATTAAATGATTTTTCTTCATGCTGGACCGATGCACTGTGTTGGGACAGCTCATTTGTAAGTCAACACACTTTGAAATCTTGTCCATGGTGGGTGCATGTCCCAATAAGCACAGTGGTATCCAGTTTCTAGCTTAGTTTCAGGGACACTTATTTCCAGTTTCTAGTTTAGTTTCAGGGACACTTATTTCCATGCTACTTGCATTGAACTATCATATCCATATTGGAAACTAGAAAGTGCAAGGGTATATAGCATAATTTTTGAGAATTTTTTCTCTCATCTCATAAATGCAACTTGTCTCAGGTTTACCCTGCAGTCATTTTGTCTTGAAAACATTTGGGTGGCGCTTTTGTTGCTTACTGTTCCTACAATATATGAAATAGATTATCAAAGGATCTTTACTTTTTTATACAAAACATAAACAAATGGCAATAGGCTTTGTGATGTTCTTAAAAAACAAAGAAAATAGAAGGTCAGTCACAGATGTTTCACACAGGACAACATTATTCTGTTTCTACTAAAAATGTGGAATGGTGACAGGTTTCAAAATCATGATCTGATTTTGGTGTCACTGTAGCTTCACTGTAGTTTCAGTGTGTTTATGTTACTGTGTAAGGAAAAGGATTTTAGCTGACTAAAACAGCAGCAATCGCAGTACATCCATTGTATAACAGGGTTTTTTTTTAAATTAATTTTCATCTGATGATTACTATGTCTTAACTTGAAGTCAATGCTTGGCAAATAACACATGGTTGCAATGCAATTAGAATCACTGTGCATAAACAGCTACTACAGCAAGACTTTAAGTCAAACTTTTTTCTTAATTTTTCTTTCCTGATGTCATACTCAAAACTATAGCTGTACTCTGTATTTTAGAAGTTGATTTGTTCAACATTTCCACAGACTTTGATTTAAAATCAAATCAGCATTGCAATCCCCCAGTGTCTGACAGTAGAAAAATATCCAAAAAGCAATCAAACTGCTATCTTTATATGTGTCAGTACTCAGATTCAAATATTAAAGAGGGAGAAGAGAATACTTAATCTGCGTTGCCTTGTCACCGAGGAAGACAAAGTGAAATACAAACTTCCTGTGATATATGTGAAAAAAGGCTGGAAATTTGTTAATAAAGTTGCTTAAAATATTTTTAGCAGCATAGTCAGCCTTACTAACAACATTTGAACAGACAAATATTTCTTTGTTCATATGCTGAACTAATTTTCTCTTTGTTTTGAACACATTTCTCAGTCATGATGGGTGCAAGAAAGGGTAAGCCATTTCTATTCCTAAAGTTCTATTTTAGGTCATACTTTCACATTCTGAACATGATACTCTCACAGCAGTGGAGGTCTCTTCCAAGGTTCGGTCTAACTGCCCTCCCACCAGAAATACCAATTCCAGCCCACCCACTGTGCCTTAATACTGGCATACAGCATAGACCACAGGCAACGGTTCCACCCCAGGCCTGACTTCTCCACAGTGCCAGGCCTCTGTTTATCACTATTTCTCCCAAGGGGGTTTCTCTTTTCACTATCTGTTGTTTTATTTAGATGGTTCTCCTAAACCAGCAATGGCCTTGTTGCTCACATCGCACAGGCTGGTCAGTTTAACTCTCATGCACACAGCAGCAAGTCGTGTTCCTTGAAACTCTCACACCCATAATCACTCCAGCAACTGCCCTGGTCCCTCTGATAACCAGCTCTTTCCGTGGCCTCACCTTCAGAGACCCACTTTCCCCTCCCTACCTCCCAGGTCAGTTTATCATCTTTCTGGCTTTCTTCACAAGCACTCACCCTCACTTGCACAACCCCTTCTGCTCCAGTCACTGACACCACTAATGCATGGCTCTGCCCCAGGTCTGGATTCCTGTTGCTGGCACTGAAACCCTCATACATGCTCATGCTCCCCAAACAGAAACGCCCCCCCCTCCGCCCCCAACCCAGGAAAATAATTAGAAATGGATTTTAACAAGAGGATACAGCAGCTTGTGCTGATCAGGTGCAGGCATATCCAGTTTTACCCAGCACCCAACTGGTACAGATATCTGGTACAGATAACTGCGCCCTAGTATGACTCCTTGACTTCCTTTGATTCCTCCCCTCCCAAAATAAACCTTGTGCAAAGGTAATTTAGATTGACAGCATTAGCACTTAGTATGTGCTTAAATTGCATGTAGAGAGAGAGACAGAACTCCCAATACAATTTATTTAATTTATTCTGAGAGGACAACAGAAATGGATAACTGTGTTTTTGAAGGGAAGTGGAGGGAGGCAGATCCCATCTACCAAAGTCATTAACATGAAAGCCTCCACAACTAAAGGCATTTACATGCAATCTTATGCATGGATCTTTTTGTTTTGCTCCACCCATAGACTAATATTTTTGTGTGACTATGTAGGTCCTATTTGTCCATTCCATTTTGAAACAGAGATGGTCTGTTCCCTAAGGACTTTTCTCCCTCAGATACTCAAAGCCAAATCTGTCATTGATTCCTTATGTTCTTAACTTTTTTATTTTTTTGGTGAAGGAATTAATGAAGCAGGAAGCAATATTAATAGAGAATATTACAGAATCAGAGAATAACAGAATCAGCTAAATTGAAAAAGACTTTTGAGATAATTGAGTCCAACCTAGCACCACCTTGCCAACACCACCATGGCACTGAGTTCCACATCCAGTCTTTTCTTAAACACCTCCGGGGACGGTGACTCCTCCCATTGCAAAGCCCAATCACCTTTTCTGTGAAGAGCTTCTTCACTGGCACAGCTTGAGACTGTCTCCTTTTACCTGTCACTGGTTGCCTGGGAGAAGAGACTGACCCCCACCTGGCTACACCGTCCTTTCAAGGAGTTGTAGAGAGTGATCCAGAGCCTCCTTCTCTCCAGGCTAAACAACCCAGTTCCTGCAGCAACTTCTCACAGGTTTTGTGTTCCAGACACTTCACCAGCCTTGTTGCCCTTCTTTGGACATGCTCCAGCATCTCAGCATCTTTCCTAAACTGAGGAACTGGACATGGTACTCAAGATGTGGCTTCACTAGTGCCAAGCACAGGGGAAGAATTACTTCTCCAGTCCTGCTGGCTGCATTATTCTTGATACAGGCCCAGTTGCCAATGGTCTTCTTGACCATGTGGGCACATGCTGGCTCATGTTCAGCCTGCAGTCAGTAGCCCCAGGTCCGTTTCTTTCTTGCAACTGTCCAGCCACTCTGTTCCCAGCCCACAGTGCTGTGTGGGGTTGTCATGGCCAAAGTGTGGGACCCAGTGCTTGGTCTCTTTAAACCCCATATCATACCACTGCTTTTTAAGAAGAAACTGAATGAAGATGTACTGCTGTTGGGTTCTTCTGCATCTTACATTCTTGGTTGATAGGAAGATCTGCCTTAGGCATCCTTCACAAGAAACAGAAGATACATGTCTGATTTGCTCTGCCAGTTCAGGTATCGGGAACGATAAAACCCACCTAGAGTTAAAGAAGCAGTTCGCACATCCACTTCCTCACTTTAAACACTATCAGCTGCTGACGCTCTTTTGGAAAATATTCCTTGCCCTGCCTTGCCTTGCCTTGCTTTGCTTTGGAGCTCACACTTTCTACAGCAAGAGCTAAGGGAGGGAATGAAGGATTATGACAAAAGGGCAGTTTCCCAAGGTTCTCACTAAGACTGATTCAGTTTTCACGGTACGAGTTTTTTCTTCTCAGTCTTCAATCCATTTTGATGCCTTTTCCTATGTTTTATATCAGACTATTTTCTTCTTGTTGGCTCCCACATAAACTTTGAAAATTGTAAAGTTTGAAAGCCTCAGTTGGAAAAAAAAAAAGAGCTAGGGGCATGGGGCATGGTTTGAAGATAGCCAAATGGTGTTAAACCTTCACTCTGTACGATATTCTCAGGATTTCAACTACAACAGATTGTCAATAGCCACTTGATCTCTAGGGGACTGTTACAGCCTGAAAGCACTGAGGCCAAAGCAAAAACAGACAAGTGCCAGTGACTGTACTCTAAAAGCTCATCTAACACTGCAATCCTTCACTAGTAATGTCAAAAATCAGATACACTTGGCTATACCTGTATTTTAACCTTGAATCAGCGGACTGTTCTGTAACAACCTGAAAGGTGTTCCAGAATATGCTCTACATTGCTGTGTGTTTGGGTTTTTTCTCCTCAGGGCTAAACTATGAGGTTTTCTGATACAAGAGTGCCCCCTCCAGCCATTAGGTATCAGTCTGGTGTCAGACATTTTGACACAAAGACTCAAAGCATCTTTTCATTATTAAAATGGTTAAATACTGGATTTGAGTACATAGGGAGATTTTACTGAGAAACCCTTGAAAAAAACAGTTGAGTGTACTTTTGGCAAGACTGTCTCTGTTCTGTACTGCTCACCTCCAAAACAATTTTCCCAATTGGAGAAACAATACATGTGTGCCAAGTTCAGTAAGAAATCAAACCAGTATGTGGGCAATAATGGAAAATTGAGGGCCAAACTTGAATATGTACTTAAAACAGAATAAAAAGCGTAGTTTAGCCCGGCCTGGTAGACTCTAAGACTTAGTTTCTCTTTTATTTCATCACATGACCTTAGTCACTGGGCTATCACAGCTTTTGGTGCATAAAAGGTTTTGAGGGCACAATTTATTTTTTTAAAATGGAGATCCAGAATATTTTGTGGTTCTGGGTTTTCTTGCAAGTTTCCCAGATAATATGTTACCACATTATTAGGGATGCCATACATTTTTAAACCTTTCTTACTGATTTTCCCTGTTCAGGTACTTTAGACTGGCTTTCAGCAGCAGGGTGAACTTCAGGCAATATGTCCAACTTGCAGCACATTAATTATATGAACTGAAAAAGGCCAATTTTTTTCAGACCAAAAATTTATTCTGAACGAGTTATAGCTGTGAGTAAACATATCAATAAATTAAGGGCTGTAAATATTCTAGAACTGCAGCAGGAGTTTGAAAAGCAGGACTTCTAAAAAACCCCAAGAAATTTAGAATAAATGCAACAGAGAAAGCAACAGCAATCAGGAAAACGAACACAAATAGAGAATTAATATTGTGTAACACAAAATACTTTTCAGCAGTAACAGCTGGTGACCAAATTAAGATGGCTGGGACTGGGAATTACCTAACACTGCCAAAAATAATTATTCCTGATTTTCCCTTTCCTTCTACCCAGTACAGGCAGAAAATCACATCTCCCAGAAGAAATCAGTCAACCAGCTAAACAAGCCTCATCTCTTTCTCAATACAAATCCCCCAAATGAGCAGCAAGCCTTTAACCTTCTGCTCTCCAGTTACTGCCCTCTTCCCCAGTTTCCTTTTTCACCCCTTTTAACAGTATCCCAAGCCTCATATATAGCTCAGTTCTTGCTGTTGCTTTTGAAAACTGCTAGAAAAGTTCTTTGTCTTTTTTCCTTTGGGGCTTCTGGAGTTACTCCTGAAGTGCAAATAGAACACTGTTAAAGTGCATTCAGCAGGCCAAGAGGTAAATCTGCTTTTAGCTGCAAAGAGCACCAAAAAGGCTGCTTGTTAACCTGCTGAGAATATTTCTCTCTCTTTTTTTTTTAAAGCAAAAGAGACAGAGGTTATAGTTTACCATCCTTTCTGTTCTTTTTTTGACTGAACTCTGATAATGAAGGAATGGGTATTTTTATTTATTTTTTCTTAGGTGGTTTTTATTTAAGAGTTTTCTATAACAAAATTATGCCAATGACATAGGTCTGGTGATAACCTTACTTACTTACTGACTTTTATAGATTTTATTGGCAGAGGAATCCAAAAAGCCTCGCAAAGCTCTGCATCTGCAGCAGAGAGGTTAATTGTAAAGCAGATAAAACACACTACAGCTTAACCTCATTTAGCTGTCCTAGCATCTGTGAAATTTGCTGTCATATGGCCATATTCTTCCTCTTGATGCTTTCATGGAGGTGGCTAGATTAGGCCCATATGCATTGCTATTTTCTTTCTGTTGTGAGACTGGCATTAGGAAAAGCCAGCAACTCTGCATCTCTACCCATTGCCCTGCAGTACAAAAATGCAGAGGAGATTCCAGAGGAACTCAGGGAAGGAGCTTTCTGCAAGCATCTAGTCTAGAGAAGAATACTTGCATTAAATGAATCAGTAAGAACATTTATTTTATATGATTTTATTTTACATGTTTGAAAAAGGTGACAAATGTGAAATGTAAAAGAAAAAGTCCTAGTTCCAATAAAATACAAATATCTGAACTTATCAACAGAACTCAAACATGACTGTGTGATTAACATTAGTTAAGACAATAAGGTCCAGACCCCAAAAAAGTCAAAAGCTACTATTTAAATGACAAAGGAAGACAAAGACTGTGTTGCTCATAAGCTGTGAGAGGAAAGAAGATGCTTGGAAGTGTGATGTGAGCTGACAGACTGCTCCAGGTCTCCACTGTGCTGGGTGCCACTACTAAGACATTAGAGAAGACCTAAGTTAGCAGAAACTTTTGGCTAAGCAGCAGTGTTTCTTAGAATTGTCTTTTTTTCTTCTTTTTTTTTTTTTCATTTTCTAAATTATAATACATCTGAAAAAGTAAAAGTAACATTTCTCTCTGACTAGTCACTATTATCAAGATTTCTATTTCTCTTGAAGTCTGTAACTGAGCTTTTAATTTTGTTCAAAATTTAAATCACATCATGCCTAACAGACTGAGCAAACAGGCAATGTTTTCAGCTTTCAAAATTTGCTTGTATAATATGTTCATGTCAATGGGACCTTGCTCAAGTTAAGTCAGTCCCCTGTAAATTAAATTCTGCACCTTACCTTAAAAGAAGATATCGTTAAAGCAGTTGCCCTTTTCTCAGAGGTAGCTATATGTTAAATGAGCAGTCTTACAACTGTGATCTTCCATGCAGGAACTCAAGAATCCAAATTTTATTTTAATTTCCTGTTGCAGAAAGAGATATGCATCAGATATTTGCTTTTGCATTCTCATCTTCTTCTCATCTTTGATCTACAAAACTAAGAAGTCATTATGGCTGGATTTCTTGCACAGTTTATCTCTGTTCTAAGTATATGCACAAGATAAATATTAAGCAGAAGTTCCAAAAGTCTTCTATGACATCTTTGCAAATGCCACAACCAATAATCAGCATAGTGTGCAATATCTCTAGGATGTAAATGTCATACAATTCTAAAGGTGATAATTTAATAATCATCATGGTACTCTGTGAAATAATGAAATAAATTATTAGACTTCAATTTTAAATATTGAAAATGAGATGAAAGGCAGATGAAATTAATAAACACATGAATTAATTAATTAATGAAAAAATTAGTGCCAAACAGGCAGAATTAGAACTCATTTCAGTAGCCTGCCTTCTTTGTGTTCTCTAATTCATATAGGCTGTATTTCACTTTCAGACTCCCTTATCCTGTATTTTTAGACATATTCATTGACACTTACTGTTCACTAATTGTTTTGATTTTATCCTCATGAAAATTTTCATTTCTATGTTTTTCAAATTTGCTGTCTCGTGAGTGTGACCAAAACATGCAACTGCCCATTTTAAAATTAATCCATTTGTCTTACATTTTCTCATGTATGATTTTTCTCAAGGGTTACATTTCTCCACAATTAAAATGCATGCTTCATTGCTTTTCTCAGTTTTAGTAATTATAAATTCTGCTGAGTATAAACTGTTGCTAAGATATGTTCACATAGCAAAAGTAGCCAAGTCTAAGCATAGAAATGGGTAGGATATCATTCATGTTCTCACACTAGCTCCTCTGAAGATAATGGCATTTTTCTCTCTGTTGCTTAACAACATTACTGTCAGCTGTGGCTTGGTAAATTTTGCAGTCAGAATGCCTACATTTCAGGGAATTTATTCAAAAGAGAAAGTCTAAATGAAGACATTGATGCATATAAAATATACATGTTGCTTCATTGTTTAAAAAATGTTCAGCTTAAATTATTATCACTTCAGTGGGAAGTTATGCCTAGCTTTAAACATCTAGCTCGTTTTTGTCAGATGCTGCACATGTAATAGTTTGGCAGCTTCGTGGTTCATAGCTTTTGTATTTTTCTTTGGTCTTTGGTATTAGGCTGACCATTCCACAAAGCAGACTGGTCCACCACATATCTTGTATCTATGAATTTGTTGGATTTGAATGTCAGAAAAAAACACCATAATTTTTCAATAGGATTGTATCTTTATGATTGTACTAAATGAAATGGAGAAGATGCCATTGTGTTTTATTTGTATATAATCCAGAGTGCAAATATGGTATACACAGTGTAAGGTTTTGAACTAATTTTTGGCTTTATTGGTGCTGTTCATAGTCTTCCTCTGTTAGGGTGAATAACATGAGTGTGTGTACAGAGTGTTGCAGAACAGAGTTTGAAAATACCAATGAATTTAGGTAAAACACTTTTTTTGTTGTTTCTTTTTTTTTTAATTTGCTTTTTGTTTTAACTGTTAGATGATGCAGTTAATTTAATAAAGATTTTATTTTCTGAGGAAAACATTATGTCTATAATTACACATTGTTCTAACATTCTGCCATATGACATACAATGGTTATATTAATAAATTACCATAATAATTGTATAAACTAACTTTATGCTTCCAGAAAGTTAAATAATATTTGTATAACAGAGACTCTGTTCAAAGGGCTCATTGCCAGAATTACAATGGGGTTTGAAAGACTAATCATGCACTGAAAACTTCATAGCTACTCTTGAAATGTATGGCTGTTCATTTTAAGGCAGCCGCCCACAGAAAGCTTCTTAAGGTTCAAGAGGAACCTGCTGCTGTAGGTTCACTGATGAACACCAAATGAAAGGTTAGCTGAGATAATAAGGAAGGTGTTATGAATAGAAAGGAAGAAAGGCAAATGTGTTAATTATTTAGTATATCAGCTGACACGAAGACAAATGGGCATGATGTACTATAAATCTGCATGGGACTGAAAAAAAAAAAGTTGTGCTTTAAAGATAAAGCTAAGAAAACTCTTAGAAAACAAGAAGTAAGTTTGTGTAATCTGCTCATGGTGAAACACAAGGAAATTTTGCAATTTTCCTTATTAAACTAGATTTTTTTTTTAACTTTAGTCTAATCATGAAATAGTGAGGATTTCTGTAATCCTAATTCTTATTAGGTGATTTCCAGATTTGTTAAAAATAAAAAAATTAAATCAGGGTAACAATTTGAATAAAAATTATGGTTGGATGGAGTAAGACAGACTAAGAGGATAAAACTTGTTTCTATTTATTATGTTTAAAAAGGAGATTCTTTCAAGGTTCAAATTTGTTCATTATCACATTTATATTGTGTCATTACTAACAATGCTTGGGATTTTTTCTGTTTACACAATTGTAATCTGAGTAATTTAGAGTTCTATTCAGATTTAAAAATAAATACTGTGGTTTTGTATTCTCTGTTCCTATCACTGCACAAAATTGCTAATATGACAGAGCAATATCATGCTCATTTTACATGAGTAAAGTCAATAATATGCAAGGCTAAACTGATCTTTTCAATATTTATCTGTTTTAATGGCTAAAGCACACATATTATGCAAGGAAATGTGAGACTATAACAACAAAGAGGGGATTAGGAGACCTAAAATAGCAACATGCATTTTGCTGAATACTGTATTATTAAGCCTTAAACATTTCCCAGAGGTAACATATTGTTTTAAAAGAGTTTTTAAACGCATTTATAAAATTCCAAGGGATAGAAATTAAACCATGCATGCATGCATTCACTTGAGCAGAAAATTGCAGCAATTTCAAAATTGTGTTGTTTTTTAAATCTGTGTACACATCAGTCATAGATAAACTATCTTATTTACAAGCATCAATTAAATTTATTATGTATATTTAAATGACGTGCATAGCCTATTTAGTTAATCTCATTCACCTTTCCAGCTATATGCAATAAATCACACATTCACTGGAAATATATGATGGAATGATGCTTGGCTTCTGTGCTAATGATGATTTCCTGTTTCCAATTCCAATATTGAATTGCGCATTGGTGAAATGGAGCATTCTTGACTTAAAAACAGAGTTTGTAGAATTTCAAGTGACTTTGGGCAAAGCTGTTGTGTTTGGAAATAGTTTTACCTTTTCCCACTGTGCAGCCTTACTTTGCTATTGCTGTACCTCAGACTATAACTGTTGAATCACTACAGATATCATATTTGCAACCCATGTGCCACTAGAAGTCAGAACAAACATCATAACCTTTTTGATCTTGATAACAGCTGAGCTCTCCTGAGACACTTGAATATGTTTGAAACACTTTTGTCTAATATAAATCCCAGGGTTTTTTTCCTGTCCTTAGAGTATTTTATGTATGTTTATACAATTTTTAACTCCTGGAAAAAATGTGTTCAAATGGAAAGAGCTCCTATAATTTTTTTTGTGTGTGTGTGCCCAAGACTTTCTGAAACAAATTACGTGTCTATAAATTGATATTTTAAGGATCTGATATCCTTAAAATATTACGATTGCAGCACTGACACTAACTTCTATTTTGGCATTAATTTCCACTTTAGTGCTCAAATAATTCTGTAGATCTGGATTCCTTCCTCTACTCAGGTTCATAGGCCTTAGAAATAAAACCATGAGATGATAACAGAAAGTGAAAAAAAGCAAATGAGTGAATGGGGAAAATACTGAATCAGACATGTGGAAAGTGATAATTATACCTTTGGGGAAATAAAACCTTATTTGGATTGCAGTACAACAATTTGGAAAAGGAAAAATCTCAAGAAAATGTTACATGCAATCAATTTGTAGAATGTTAAAGAAAATTATTTTGCTTTAACAATGTCTCATTTCACATACCAATGCAAAGTTCTTTGCAAACTGTGTAATTATTGCTTTTGGGACCAGGATTTAAATTATGCAGGAGCACAGCTCAAATTGATCTCACTATTGCCCTCAATTCCTTCCATAATTTCAGAAGAAAGTCACAGAAATATGGATTAGTTTTGGAAATATATTTTATGCAAAAAATTAAACATGTTGAATATCTATAATTATATCTCTGTTTACCTATGTAGGGAAATATAATTTCTGCTGGACCAGAGCTCATTCTCTGTAAGTATTAGCAGAGGGATACATAAAGACTTGTAAAATATCTTTACTTCAAAAGACTTTGTAGATGAATGTTGAAAAAGATTACTACCTTTCCAAGAGTTACTTACCTCTGAGTTCACTTACTATGATGAGTTGTTGGGGTTGATTTCTTCCCTCAGGGAGGTAAGTAGGGAAGGGGAGTGTGTGTTGACTTTTACCTACCTTATAGTCTTCTTTAAGTCAAGGAAGGCTGCTAAATCTTTATCACTTGCACGGTGAGTTTCCATTCTGTCTCTCTCATTTGCAGTTGTTCAGGTATATGCTCTGCTGCCTTTTTAATATTCCGTTCGACTTTTCTTGACAAGGACAAAGTTACAATTCTGTTGCAGGAAACCCTTTGGGGAAAACAAACCCAGCAAATCTGATGTAATCTTTTAGGTGTTCCGCAGTGCAACAAACTACAAAGTAACCAAAATTTCTCATTCATATTTGCACCACCTGTTATTTTAAAAAATAAAAATACATAATTTACTACCTAGAGCCATTTTTACTGCCAGGAAGGGCAAAAAAGGGATGCAATGATCTCGGTGTATTCCATTACTAAAGCTCACATTTCCTGGTTGGTAGTGAATGCTAAGAGCTTAGTTGAAGATGTTCAAATAGGTATAAATTACTCTGAATCTGGTGACTGTTGTCTCAAGAAAAAAAAATCACCTATATGATGTAGGAATTTAGTAATCCAAACAATTTATGTGATTCCAGAAATATTATCCTGTCCTTCCTTGAAGACAAAAGCAAACCAAGATATTTAACTCTCTGCAAAGAAAAATCTGAAAACTTCTGAGCTGACCTTACCTTTTGTGAGATGGACAAATTCTGATGGTGTTTTTTGGTAGAAAATGGCATATAATTATCTTCAGAAGTTGATTTATGATTACTGATTATGTTTATTATCATTAAATTTTGCCCACTCTATTACAAAGTGACCTATATCTATGATTTGTTAAATCTGAACAAAAAAAATCAAAATTTTAATCCCTTTTCTATAAGAAACAAACAAAAAAAACCCAAACAATTGAAAATATTTGAAAAGGTTTGCAATGAAATCTTACCTCTACCTTGGTTTTAATTTATTTATTTCTATGACCTAAACATAAGATTATCAATACTTATGAAAACTTCAAAGTCACAGGAACTTCCTAGCCACCTAGGAAAGACTGTGAATATTCCAGGAAGCTAAGAAATGCTGACTTGAAAGAAATATATGAATATATGAGTGACTGAATAAAGAAAAATCCTATAATAAACTTTCAGGAGACTGAATCAAAGCTTGCTCAAGTCAATAGCAAGAAGTTAGACGTGCAGAAATGTAGGCCAAAATTTGCTGGCTCTTCTGCTCTTCCAGTGACATGAAATCTAATTATTAGACAAAACCCACCATATTTGGTCTAAGCAAGGACAAGTACATTACCATATTACTGCTTTTTATACTATGGATAAAGGTCATAGGTCTATGATAATATTCCTAAAAGGTTGGAAAATTTGAAAAATATAATCATATTTGAAAATATGTGTTTTATAAGAAAAAAATCTTTTATTTAGATTTTTTGGTGGGTTTTTTCAGAGGGTGAATGGATAAGCATTAAAACATGCTACTGTGATGCACATGAGTGCATTACTTTAGGTTAACAGGATCAGCATATGTTTTAGTTTTGGTGGCAAATGAGTCCTCACACATAATCACAGTTTTCAAATGTAGTTATCAATTATGGTTTTGTCCATTCTTTAAGCCTAAACTGTTACATGAATATACAGATGTTTCAGGAGTGTTTGTAATTCCTTCTCACACTTGTAATCTTATCACAGCGAAGAACCAAATTACTACACAAACACTTGTGTTAATTGTGATTATGATTAAAACCATTTATAGTTCGAAAGAACAGCAAAAAACAATCACGAAATATTATGACAGTTCATGAAACTGACTTTGGTTTGATGTTGAATTAGTACAAGGAGACGCCAGCTGTATGCTCAGAGGAGGAAATACCCAGCTTCACATCAAAGTTCATGGGATCTATTTTAGATGTCTTCTGTAAAGTAATGTAAGTCCCACCCCTGGCTAAGAGCTGCTTAGTGGCACCAAAATCTTGTTGATCCTTTGAAGGGCTAAGTATTAGACCAAGAAAACATGTATACATGTATCTAATTTTTAAGCTCATAATGATTTAAATTACGTTAAACAATTGCTCGAGGACATTGACTGGATCATGAATAGACTGAATGGCTTACAGGATTAAGGCTTCAAGAGAAACTAAGACCAGGTTTTCATCAAAGACAGTGGCGAAAAAAATAGAAGCCAGGAAAGGACAGAAGGACACTGTTTAATTTCTTTGTCAAATTAAAAAAAAAAAAANTTTAAGGCACTGATGCTTACAGTATCTGACCTAAACATTGAATAAGGTGACTCTACAGCTGTTAGCCAGGGGAATTTTGGGATACATACACTTTTCTTTTCATGCTGAAAAATTTTGAAAGGTTGAAGGTCAAGAGAATACAATATGTTCTCATTTTGTGTGTCAGAAAATTTTAAGCTCATACAAGATTCAATTTTTTATTCAACTAGAAATTTATAGAACTTAATTAATGAAAACTGTGTTTAGATAGAACAATGTGAAAATAACATGAACAATATTTTGCCTCTTCAGTTACACTGCTGAATTTACTGGGAGGTATTTTCAGTAGGTTAATTGGAAAACTAAGAGACATGTTCCCTAATACATAGCACAGAAGCTATTAAAGAGTAATTTATACAGCAATTATATCTCCAGCTGTGACATAATCCTGCTCTCTCCTACTTATGATATTTACTGGTATGATTGGCTAACCAAAGTACTGTCATATACATTCCTATTAAAGCTTCCTAATTTAGAGCTTCCATGTTGGCATCAGCCCATAAAAAGGAGAAATGGAAACAACAACAAAAGCAGCCCTCCGCCATCCAAATTCCCTCTCACATCTGGTCTGGCAGTATTTTGAAAACGTCAAAGTTAGAATGATTAAATAATATTATAAATCTCTGTCTCTTGAGATATATAAATATAGTCATCTACTCAATGCATTTTGGTCTGTTGAAGTATTTCTGTCATTCTTTATCATCACATATGAGAAAAATAATGTTGCCATGCACTAAAACTTTACAAGCTTCTTTAAGTATTCCATCAAAAGGATGTTGTTAATCTTGATCTGTAATTGTCTTTCACTGAAAGAATTCAAAAGACTTGTATTTATTTATTCATTTATACTTCGTAAATGATCCTGAAGCACTTCCTCTGGAATTTATATAATTTTCTGTAACAATTTCAAATAAAAGTCACTTAGTAATGGAACTCAATTTTCCCATAAAGAATTTTCCAGAATTCATTTTCTCATGCTATGCTGTCAGAGAATATTTGATGATTTCCTACATTTTATAGTATTGAAAACACAAACAAAACCAGAAATTTTTAAAAAAAAGATTTAAGTAATCAGACCTGTTCATAAATTGTGTTCCCATAAATCAGTATCATTTCAAAGGTAGGAAAGAGGGATTATTTCATTAAAAAGTGTTTATGTATAGTCTTAGATTGTACAAATTTCTTTAATCAGACATACATTTTTTAAAAAAACCTTCTTCTCCCACTATTTTCTCCTATTCTCTCATCTTCTTTCAACAATCTAAATGGATACCTAATGGTCTAAACAAAGAAAAATCAGTGCATTAAATTTAAAGAATATGACATGGAGATTTCTTTAGAAAAATCATGAAAACATAATCAGAAAATCATAAGACTTGAGATATAAAAATTGTTGGGTTAGTAGGTGCTTCAAGGATATTTTTCTGTGTGCCTCCAGGATTTAACTCTAGGAATATGTACAAGTTAAAAAGCTCAGAAAGTTAAAACATCAACAATAAATATTTGTTCTTGTAATCAGCAATATTTTTTGATCAAATCCATCTACCTTTTTAGTTGTTTCGTTGGGGTTTTTTTCCTCTCATAGATAAGATTTGGTTTTGGTTAGAAAAACCAATGCAGAGAAAATAGCATGCATTTGCTTTCATCTTTAAAGCTGATTCTCTGTTTTTCTTCAAGTTTCAGAATGGAGGACAAACACAGCAGCACATTTTAAATGGGCAGTGGACTTAATTCTGTCTGATACATTTCTTTCAGTGAAAAACACTTGCTTTTCTAATCTGCTTGGTGGGTTTTAGCACTGAGATTTAGGGTCCTTTCCTCAGCGTCTTCAGCAGATCTTCTCATTTAGATAGCATAGGATATAGAAAATCAAATCTGCTCTCTCTAGTTACACTTGACCTTCCTATGTATATGTGAGGAGACAGCAATTATCTTTAAAGCATTCTATTTGGACTTTATCATTACATTTCCTAGTCCAATCCCTCCTTGAAGAAGTTATTAGTCTGATTACAGCCTTGTCTAGATTAGGCACTTCTTTACAGTGCCTTCTTTAGAACCATTTTGTAAAAAGTAATGAAAAGCCTTTTTTTTTACCCTTTTGTTTTTAATATAGTGGAAATGAGTTTGGATTAATAGCTTTCTCTTATTCTGTAACTGTTTGATGTTATTTGTGATTATATTGCTTACCATGTTTTAATATTCCACTGGCATAGTTGTGAGAGTTTATGTAAAGTATTTTAGGCTACTCCTATGATTCATGAGTCCCTTTAAGGCTTGTGAAGAAAGGTGACCTTGGAAACTGGAAATAAGCTTCTCAACTTTGATGGACTTACCAGTTTGAATTAGGAGAAGTTTACTGCAGGGTTTTCTCAAAGTGAAGTTTGAGTATTCTTCATAGGTGATCTGTTTTTGTGCTTTTGTATAAAAACAAAACAAAACAAAACAAAAAGCTGGAACAAACTGGGAAATTGCTTCCAGGGTTTTACAAGAGGGTGAGTTGTATGTGTTTTGTGCAATCGAAGGAGGCTGTTTGAATTCTAGAGATACTTCAAAGGGACTGCGGAGGAGCCAGCGTGGTCTCACGCTGACCCCTGCCGGCTGTGCACCTCGCACCCAGTGTGGCATCCACTTACAGCTGTCGGGAAATGTCTGGTACCAGCTCCTTGAGTTTACACAGAAAGAAACGATAGGTATTTGATCCCATATCGACACATTGCTAACAAACAATTGAAAGAAGCCAATGTAACAAAGTATTTTGATCACAAAGGCAAAGCATATGATTGCTTTAAAAATAATATTATTAATTAGCCTATTAGAAAATTTATGAATTAGACTTTGTTCAGTGAATATCCAAAAGGCTTTGGGACAGCAATTTGCAGTGGTCTGAACTGACTGGTGCATAATTGTATGTTGACATCTAAACACAGAAACAAAGTAATTTTGTTCTTCTTATGCCATTCTCCTTCTGACTCCTGTTTTCCAGACCATCAAAACTGTTAAAAAAATTACTTCAATTCTAACAAAAATATTATAAATAAAAAATGGCTATATTTTCCTTATTTATAACAGCTGTTAACATTCCTCTGAATCTGTATCTGCTTACTAGACCAGTTTCAATGTTTAGTGAAACTAAAGGAGATAGGTGGATTCTAACTAACTGATCATAGAGATTTTATTTAAGACTGTGAGGAATCTCAAGTCACTTTTTTCAGTTAGAGGAAAATCTGAGCAAAGCCTAATACTGACAGTGAAAAAAGGGATGAAGGAGAAAATTATATCCCCACTAGCTTTTGCTAACTTTCTGGAAACTTTTAAAATTCACACCATTTGAAGAGTTACATACCTGTCAGAAATAAATGTCATACAAAAGAAAAGTGATTGAAATGGATCACTGAATCTTAAGCTATTACTGAAAGGGCAATAAGATGTCTGGGATGGGAAAAAAGTATAATTAAGGAAATTGGGAAACATTAGAATAATTCTTATAAAACCAGTGTTCTCAGGGAAATTTTATTTTAGTTTTGTATTGGTTTGGATGGGTTTTCTTTTTTGGGGGGATTGTTGTTTTTTTTTTTTTGTTTTGTTTTGTTTTGGTTTGGTTTTGGTTTTTTGATCTGGTTTGTTTTTTTTTTTTTAATCTTGTAATCTTTCTTATTCTCAGAAGGATTTTTTCTTACCTGGTCTTCCCTTCCTATTTTAATCCTTGTGGACTTTCTATGTGCTGAAATCTGAAACTATTAACTGTCAAATTTAACATAGAAGGTCAAATGGAAGTGGATTTTACTCAGTTTTCCTCTAGTTCAAGTCAGGAAATAAAATCTATATGTGTGTGTTTAAGTGAAATCAAGTCCTGAATGAGAAACTTGCCATTGCCCTTATATCTAAAGAATACCTAGAACTTATCTGCCAGTACAATGCTTATCATTTGTTGGTAAACAGAACACAGCTGACTACGGAGAGATAAGACAGCACCTGAATAAAGATACATTACTGGAATTCAGTCATATCAGCTGAACACAACTTGAGGCCTTTTGAAAAAAGATAGGAAACAATACTTCAGGATGAATTTCTGAAAGCAGGAAAAGGTTGATGAGTGGCTTGCAAGAAAGATGAGATTCAAGATTTTGGCCCCTCCAGATCTCAAAAGTGTGATCTGCTTTTCAGAAAACACCAAGAGTGACTATCAAGTATTCAATTTATTTTAATACACATGACAATCATTTTAAAGCTAAGAACATTTAGTACATGGTTGTGATTTTGTTGACACCTACTGAAAGATCCAGGTATTTAAATAATTTACCTTATTTTATTTCTTAATAACAGAAAATAAAAATAGTTGTACAGAATTTGAAGTCTTCTCTGTATGAGAGAAGAGCACTTGTTTATGTTTGAGATCCAGGCTCTGTGTCTTCATGTAACAATATAAAATTATGTCCTCTAATAATTTCTATGAAGAAAACAAGCCCAGCTCCACAGATGATGCAAGTTCAATTCCAATATAAACACCACCTGAATAGGTAGCATTGATGGGAAAAAACACCCTAACTATGATTTCTTGGTTAGAATCTGCTACCTGTGTTTCTCCCCGAAGTTACAAGGAGATGCTTCCTAAATGGCACAATCAAGAGCCATTAGCTGGAGAGAGGACTTATATCACAAGAATTTTCATCATACTTTTCAAAACCTAATCCTATTTCTTTAATATACAGGAATCTATGCCAAAGAATATTTTCCCTTTTCTTCTGAAAAAAAGAATATAAATCCAGTTGTTGGAGTCTCTAGGCAATAGTTATTTATCACAGTAATTTTCAAAAATTAAGATAATTTTGATTTATTTTCAGTCCCTTTCAGTAGAGAATTATTTTAGAATTTGATGCTTACAAAGCAATAAACATATGTAGACTCACAACTTAAACAGTGTGTCACACTTGACCTGCAATTAAAGGAAGGCTTTGTTTCTCATTGTTTTGTGAAGTTCCAAACATGGTTTTTGCTTGCTGGCGATCTTTCACAAAATCAACTAAGGGCCAATTCTAAAACTTGCTCTTTACATGAGTACACACAGTTATATTTTTCTCAGAGGAGTGATAAGGAGCCTATGCAAGGGATGCATTTATTGTATTTGGTGTATTACAGCTCTGCTGAGAGGTTTTTTGGCACGAGAGATAGTCAGGATGAGAGAAGGACAATCTCTGACTGTCAGAAGCAAAGTCAATGGCCCCAAAACAAGTTTGTTATCATCATGCAGAGTATAAAATTTCAGAGCAGGATCCCACCAGGACTTCCCTGACTCTTCAGTGAACAGACCATATAATCAGTCTGTGTCTGGGGAACAACTAATGTTCCTCCATGAACATATATAGACAAAGGAGTGGTAAGGCAAGAACATCTCTTTTGGGTGTCTGAAATATGTGCCTGACTTTTTGACACAATCCTTTAGTGAGCAGCAGAGGAGAAAGAAGACTAAAAGTTATTGGCTCTTAGCTGAGCATTGAAAGGAACAGCTTTGTTCTATTCAACTGTAGCTGACTGTTTGCCAATACATGTGAAAGCATTTGTCAGCAAGAATTAAGCACAATGGTTTTCACATTCACCTTGCAATAAGGTAAACACAGAAAGGTTTTTTGAGAGTTTATTGGCATTGCATACAATAGACTCAGACCTCAGGCTTGCAGCCACAAAATTGGTACTGACCATCTATTCTCAAGTTCCAGCTAAGATGGTCTGATCATAACAATTAAAATATTTTAATTGGCCTAAAGTGCTTTAAGGTTAATAACGGCATTATCGTGTTATGATGTTTTGCTTTGCACTGGCACAAAATTCCTACTAAGAAAAGTAGTTTGAGAAGGGGAAAAAAGTTTAGTTGAAACAAAAGCTGAAAGCACACGAAAAAAAATCATGCATTAATGACATATGAATCAATGTGGAAGAAGTGGATCTATACACTCCCATTAAATCTCACTAAGAGTGGGGAAGAATGGTTTTTCAGGAGTAGGGAAGACAGAGGAGTAGGACTACTTACTATTAAGTAAGATTACTTAATTTACTTAATTTTCTTTCTGTTACGTTCTTGCAATATTTGGTGCATAATAACTTGTTGCCAAACTTTAGAAAAGACGGAGAAGCTGTCTGATATCCAGATATCGTTCCAATTGTAAAGTTTTTAGTTAGAATTTACTCCCTTATTTACTATTATTCTGGGCCTTTATTTGCCTAGAGAACTTTTATATCCACAGCACAGAGCCTCAGCTCCTCTCTCTAGCACAATGAAAAAGACCTTCTGCATCCCCTTCAACTTGGGTGGGATAGTAATGAAAATTTACAATGGCACAAGCTCTGAAGTAATACTGTACCAACACATTACTCAAACTCATTATCTGGAAAGCCATAATGAAAGTCACAAAGAATGGAAATTATACTTATCTTTAGGCAAGTATATTAGGCATTTTTAGGCAACTACATTAGTATCAGAAACAGTAATTTGCATAGGCATAATTTATCTACTCTTAGAACAACAGAAACTGCACTAGCATAATCATATGAATACCAGTAAATAATTAAGTAAAATTAAGATAATTGTGGTGAAACAGGTAGTGATGAAGACCTGATGTGGACAACGCATGTTTTTCAAGGGAGTTTATTCTTACTGGCTCCTGAATTATTTCCTGAGCTGACTGCTTGTTAGTATCTGGCACTACTTTTTACTCTAGGGAGCAATCCAGTTCAGCCACCAAGACCACCCCACAAGGTGTACAAAGGCATGGATAGTGGGAATGACTGCAAGATTTGCCTCAGAAGTGCAATCCTGAGCCAAACCAAAGTACCAGAATACTAGTACAGAACCAAAGTACTCATGCTGTATTTCCCACTGGAAAGGTGGGTGATTATGAATTGGTTGAACTAGGTGGAAACTCCTGGATGATCAGGTTTAACTCATGGCTTATATGATACCCTTTACTCAGTGTGACTACAGAAGATATCTAAACCAGACAGAAATTTGAATCACCTGGCCATTAAGATAAAAATCTGCAGTCTTTATATAAGCAAGGAAAATTAACATCCTTCAGAAGGTCTTTATGGAGTTATCCTGTCAACCTAACCAGGTTCTTGACAGTTAAGTATCTCTTCTCTCTAACTTGAGATGGTACTTTGTGACAATTGTAGTATGGCAAATAGCAGACACATACTTTGCATAATTTAACCTTTTGATTTAGTCTGATAGTCTTGCATGATTTAATTGACAAAGTCCTAAATGTGAACTGTAAATATCCTGAATTTTGATTGACTAGATAAATACCAGAAATATACAAGAGTGCACAGCAATATAAAGAATAGGCTGTGGGAAGCAGAAATTTATGAACAAGAGGTTTTGAACTTCTAAATTCCAAAATTTGTATAATTTACTTTGATTCATTTTTACATAAAACATAATCAAGTTAAGACATAATAGATGGGAAAGTATTCACTGTTTAGTTTTTTTAATAATGATTCCTTTGTATTGTTCCACTGAAGCACACTTAAGGAAAAAAAAGCAAAAAAGTTGCAAATATCAAAATTAATTAAACACTGCTGCTTTTAAACTAAAACTCTTCTCACTTTTGTTAACCACTTAGCATAACAAACACTTCCATGTGAAGACCTTTGTTACAATTTTTAAGGTTGCTGCACAACTTCATGTGGGTCAGGAAATTAGTTCAGTGTGTTTATAACAAACACAGTGCTAAGTTGACAAGAATTTAAAATTGTATTATTTAATTATGATAAAATCTAATAATACATAATTAACTTATTTTTACTCAATTAATTCACATTTATTTATTACTGGATTGACACAGGGACATTTTGAATAACAAGATTAAATACTAAGAAATTAATTCTCTCATAAACATTTGCAATTTCTTTAGAGATATATTTGTTGAGCTTTCTTTTTTCTTGACTACAGAAAACTTATGTACCTTTAAAATGAGAGAAATTTTCAAAAATTCTATTTTATTAATGTAATCATAGTCTGTATCTTTATGAATATATGGGTACTGCTCAAACATCTGACCTCTTGAAAAGAGAAAAATGCAACAACATAGTTAAAGAAAGGAAAATATATTTTATAATATTTGTGTTAGATCACTCATCCTTAAAATCAATCATTAATGTATAGTTTCCCCTCACTTTACCATAGAAATTCATGCAACCAATTTTGCTTCATGAAACAGGTGATAGAATGGTTTGGGGTTTTTTTTGTTGGTTTGTTTGTGTGTTTTTATTTTTCCTCTATATACGGCTAAAACTTGCATGTGTGTTTGGGAATGCAGAAAAATTCCTGCCTTGAACTGAGCATTTTTTAATGGGTGGGCACAGATTGGGCCCAGAACAGCAGCAGCAACAGTAACAACAACACATAATTTAATTCACTTAATTCAGAATAAAAGTTTGTTTTCCTGTTTTAGTAATTTTGCTTGAAGCAGATTTTCTGCTATTTCACCTGTTTTCTTTATCTTTCTTTTTTTAATATTCTTTCATTTCAAAAAAGAAAAAAAAAATAATCTTCTACTTGGAGGAGTATTGTAAAAAATGCAGGTGAACCCGGTGGGAGGAAATGATGTCTGACTCCAGTTCAGAAGGCTGAATGATTTCTTTATTATATCTATACTATAATACATTAATATACTATTTTAAAGAGAGATACTAAAACTACATCCTACTTTTCCAACTACCATATCTAACTACTAACTCTAACTAAACCTGTGACTCCCTCTCCCGAGAGAGTCCAGACACACGTGAATGTGATTGGCCATCAGGGCCAAACAATCCTCACCAGAATCCAATGAACCAATCACACTCCAGGTAAACAATCTCCAAATGCATTCCACATGGGAGAAACAAGGAACAGAAATAGAAATTGTTTTCTCTGTCTTCTCTCTCTGCTCCTCTATGAAAATTTCCTGAGAGAGTGAAGAATGTGGATACCACAGAGGAGGCACATACTTCCAATCCACCGTGTCTTATGCTTCAGCTTCCTGATCCTTACACATCTGACATTGATTTGAATATTTGGTGCTTGTGAAATAAACCCATATGATTCTTCTTTGCAACATCCAGTCCGATGACCTTATCTATAGTATCTGCAGGCTGTCGTTGCCTTATAGATCTTTGAAAGAATTTTTATAAGGCCACACTGACACTGCTCAGCACAGAAAAAATAAATAGTTTCCAAGTTACTGCAAAATTACACTCAAAATCTTGTTTGTAGACAGAGGAAAAGCACACCTTATATAAAAAAACTAATAGTATAATGTTGAAATATTTGGAATCATAGAAGCTGGTTTCACCAAGCCCAAACTGTACTTGACTAATTTTGTGATCTTTTACAATGTACTGACTGCATCACTGGGCAAGGGAAGGGCTGCAGATGTCATCTACCTGGATGTAAGGCTTTTGACACAGTCCTACACAGCTGGCATCTGAATTAGAGAGATTTGAGTTTGATAGGTGGACTTTTGAATGAATAAGGAATGTTCATGTCTAAAAAGTTGTAGTCATTGCTCAGCATCCAAGTCGAAACCATTAATGAGTGGTGTCCCTCAAGATTTCCTTCAGGGACCAATATTATTTAATACCTTCATCAATGACAATGGAAGGGATTCAGTGAATCCTCAGCAAGTTCGCAGATGGCACCATGGTACAATAGAGGGAAGGGATGTCATCCAGAAGGTACTTGACAGGCTTCAGGAATGGTCCCAAGTGAAAGTCATAAAGTTCAACAAGGCCAAGTACAAGCACCTGGAATGCAGAAAACTCCAGTATCAGTACAGACTGAGGAACAAATGGATTCGGAGTATTCGTATAGAAAGGGACATGATGACATGAGATGAACAAAAATATGGTCACAAGACCAAGCAATGTGTGTTTATAGCCCAGTATGCTTATCACATCCTGGGTTTCATTTGAAAAAGTATGGACAGCAGATTGAGGGAAGTGATTATCCACCTCTACTCTGTACTTGTAAGACCCCACCTGGATGCTGGGTTCAGATCTGGGGTCCCCAGTACAAGATATTGAATATAACCCTCAAAGCAGGTCCAGAGAAGTATCTCAAAAAAAAAAACAATTCCATTCATTTCAATCCATTCCATCTATGAATTTCTAATGTTTCCAAGGTTCAGTAATGACCAAGAATTTTATTTCAGGTTTATAACTGTGGCCTAGGTAAAATTTACACATTAAATACCTATTTTAGTAACAAAGACCCTTCTTGCACTAAGATTTTCTTAATTTGTACTAAAATTCTCTATTTGCAAAATGGGGGAAACAGCACTCCCTCATCTTCTTAAAATATAATGAAGGAACATTAACCATACTGATGTCTGAAAAGTTGTTCGTTTCATGATGAAATGATGAATAAAAATATCTAGATGGATACTGAATAGTTTAAGACTGCTTCTATCCTATTAAGTCTTCTCCTCAAGTTCTTATTGTATTATCTCTATTGCCTAGAGATTTACTGCTTAACTTTCATAGCAGCTAACAGAAATTATGTCATCCATTTTTTTCAGACCAGTTTTGTAAATACACTGAATAATTCTCAAAGACATTTACAGAGGGAGTCCAGCATGTTTATAAAAGAAAATAAACAAAACACAACCCCCCCCCAAATAATTTTGACTATGTTTGCAGAAGTGTTCAGACAACTGGGACAAATTTAATGGAGAAAATAATTCTTGTCAAGCCAATAGATCAACCAATTATATCACAGAAACTCTTTTAGATACTTATGTCTCAAGCTGTTGTAGGAAGGGCTTTGATAGTAAGAAAAAGGCTGTCTATTTCCAAGTCTAAAATGTCTTTGAATCTAACCATTTTCAGCAACTGGAGCTTAAATCAATATGGAGTTTTTGATATTATAGAATGTGGGTAGAATGAACTGCCAAATAAATGATGTTTGAAGAATACTCTTGTGTTTATCTACACTCTACTTTTCTGTCAATGAGAACCTTGAAAGGAAAAGGGATCAGTCTATGACAGTTGGTAAAGATTTTCCATAATTTTTTAACACATAAGACCCTTTCTTTGAATTTCAGCCTACTCATTCAATTTATGCTGGCAGTCTCAGACACCCTTGTGCCTCTGAGAGAATATTTTTCTTGATGACTGACATTTGGTCTCTTCAAAAGAGCAAGCTCTCAGCTGAAAGAGAATGGGTTTTGAGAGCTATTATGAGAATAATCTACACAATAACTGATGAGATTTCTATAAATCTCAGTATATTTAAAAGAGTATTTTTGAAATTTTTTGTGGGAAAAATCACTAATTTATGGTATTAAAATGAATTAACTTTAGTATTAGAATTAATGCATCTCCTGCATGTATAATTTCTGGATATTAACAAGTTCAGATTTTCCTTGTAATCCTTTTCTTGCTAGGATATATGAAGAGAATCTCTTAGTTTCCATTCATATTAAATTACTTCAATTCTGTCACCGTTCAACACACCTGGTAATTTATACCTTTGCTCTTCAAGGAAATATCATCCAATTATTATCAACAGGATGACTCAGCTGGGGAAAAGTAAGCACCAAGTTGTTAGATCTGAAACTAAAGCCCTTATTCTGCAATGGTAATTGCAAATGCCGGCTTTCATTCATTTTAATTAGATTTCTCATAAGCAAAAAAAAAAAAAAATAATCCAGAAAGAACTTATTAGAGTAATGCAGTGAAGTCTTCCAGCATGCATTCCAGAATTAATTTTGTCCTATGAAATGGCAACATGGAACATGAAATTTTTCATAACCTACAAAATCAGCTTAGGTTACATATATGTAGAAGCAGTTTAGACATATGTTCAATAAGCAGAAGAAATACTGACTAAATCAACAATAGTTTATGTGATGGAGCATGCAAATATTTACACATGGCTGCAAAATTGTCTTCTGTTTCAGATGTGACACTGAATCTATTAGAGAATCACTTCTTTTTTTATAGGAACTGAATCCCAGGTGGAAAATACTGCAACCTGAAGCAGCACTGCGTAATAGTAATGAATCATATTTGCCAGCCCCGAGGCAACATTTCAGAAACTTTAAATGTCTCCAGATTGTACTGGAGACCCTCGTATAAGTAACTGAACTGAGTTTGAAGTATCGAATTTATGGTTATAATTGATGGAGAAATAAGACTCAATTGTACACTCAAAATTTAGGACAATTAAAAGCAAGTCAATTTTCCTGAAATCAGTATATTTGTCACATTCAGAGACTAAACTCAGTACTCAGAGAGTAAAAAAGAATAAAAACGTTGTTTACAAATACTGTGGTTATTTTTTCTGCTTGTTCTCTACAGCAGCTTACACAGTGTAGAGATGCTTCAAGAAAATATGTTTGAAGACAGTACTTAAATAAACATGCAGGGAATTTAGAAATCTAACTTCAGGTTTATAAATATCTATATATATGAATCTAAATTTAGGTGCTTCCGGTAAAATTTTTTAAATGCCATAACTTAAGTGTATACATAATTTATAGGTCCATGTCTATATAATTTAAATTTAAAAGCAAATAGAAGGTTATAAAAATACATATGTTATACTTTATTTCATTTTATCATCCATATTTTGCTTGCTCATTTATTTCTTACAGACTTCTTCGCAGATCTAATAGATTTAAAGTTTTTCACCTTGATCTGGTTTGTCTTAAGCATCTTGCAAGAGATGAGATCTTTCACTTGTCATTTTTACTATAGACACTAATAAAAAAAATCCAGGTAAATTCTATAAAGTTCTGCAATGGTGGATTTAGTATCTGGCATCTTCATGAGGCAAAACGTTTCTATGTGTTCCATAGGGGAAGATGGCACTTGTTTTACAGCTCAAAGTATAATTACAGAATCACAGAATTGTTGAGGTTAAAAGGCCTCTGGAGCTCATCTGGTCCAATCCCCTGGCTCAAGCACAGTCACCATACCCAGACAGCTTTAGAGTATCTCCAAGGATGGAGACTCCACCATGCCTTTGTTTACTCTCACAGTGATAGAAGTATTTCCTTATATTCAGGCAGAGCTTCCCGTGTTTCAGCCTGTGTCCATTAATTTCTGTCTTATCAATGGGGGCCACTGGAAAGAGGTTATTTTGATCTCCTTTGCACTCTCCTGTGGGGTATTGATAAGATCCTCATGAGCTTTCTCTTCTCCAGGCTAAAGAATCCCAGCTCTGTCAGCCTTTCCTCATAGGAAAGGCGTAGGACTTTGCACTTTCTTTTCTTAACAACATGAGGTTTCTATCAGCTCATTTTCTAGGCTTTTTTTTTTTTACAGATGTCTTTAAAGGGCTTTTGTATTGATAATTATTTAAAGAAGAGTTTGTTTGTTTCCTCTTTTAAGTTATTTAGTAAGCAGGAGAAAATAATATTAGGAATTGATAAAAGTTTTTGACATCTTTATGTTAACATAAAAACATTCAATCATAGTTTCACCACATCAGTATTGCAGTTACAGATGCATGTCAGTACAATCTTCATAACATGACAAAGCATTCTATATTTTCATTAAATCAGCAGAGACATATATGATGAGTAAGTAAAAAATAATATACTAAATGCAAGTGGAATTTAATCATTGCAAAGCAGAAGTCTGGGGACCAATGCAAGAAAATTTTAAGCTCAATTAAAGTGTTGAGGAATCATTCAAGAGAGAGAAAGAGAAGGAGAATGCCTAGCTCACAAAATACATTAAACGGTGTCATCTATTATTGGCTGTGTACTTCCTATCTTGGATTGCTTCAGGGTCAGCTCGGCACAAGTGATAAGTTAGCTCGGGCAACTGAGAGCCAATAAATCACCGAGGTTAGGTAGGACTTATTCAACAGAACAAAATGGGTCTGAGGAAAAACATTTGAATGGAAAACACCATTACTGGAAAAGTCATTAAGTTGTGACTTAAATCCATAAGAATTGAGTGAAAGAAAGCTGGTGTTGAATGTGTAATAGGGAGATGTTTCAATTAAAATTCACATGTTGTTTTTGTAAATAATTGAAAACATTTTGGGATCAAGTCCGAATTTGAGGAACTGTACAGAGATACAAAGTTTTCAGCATTCAGTCTTCATAATACTAACAAACTCCTAGGTATGAGACTTGAAAGAACTTTTCTTCTGTGTTAGGCTAAAGAGAACCATTGGTATCTTCTGTTTTTCACTATAACATGGTGTGGTGGGTTAACTTTGGCTGGCAACAAAGTCTCCATCATGTTGTTCTTTCACTGTCTGTCCACAGCAGGACATGGGGAGGAAATATGATGAGGCAGCTCTTGCAATGAAGCAGCTCTTGTGTTGAGAAAAAGACACAGAGATCCCTTACCAACTTCAGTCTTAGGAAAAACATACTATCTATGAAAGATTTATTAAGTTATTGCCAATTAGAGTAACCTAGTGACAAAAAAAAAAAAAAACAACTCCCTAGTCCCCTCTTGCCCTTCTTCTGAGGCTCACTTATCTCCAATTCTTCTACCTCCTACCCCCTGCACAGATGGGAAATGGGGGTTGTGATCAATTAATAATGTTTTCTGACTGCTACTTCATCATGTTGTACTCCTGCTTCAGCATGGAGCCCCTCCCATTCCGAACTACTCCAGTGTGGGTCCTTTCTACAAGGTGCAGTCCTTCAGGAACACACTACTCCAGCATGGGCTCCCTGCAGCATCACAGGTCCTGCCAGGAGTCATGCTCCACCATGGGCTTCTCTTTTCACAGGCCACAGCTCTTGCCAGGCTCCTTCAGCATGGACTTTCCACGAACTAGAGCTTCCCTTAGAGCATATCCATCTGCTCATGCATGCCCTGCAGGGGGGATATCTGCTCCACCATGGACCTCCGTGGGTTGCAGTGTGTCAACCAGGTTCAGCACAGGCTGTCTGCAGGGAAATCTGTGCTCTGGCACCAGAAGCACTTCCTTCCTCTCCTTCACTCACAGATGTTTCTCACATATTCTCTCTCAGAAGAGAGCTTCTTGCTGCTCTTGCACATTATTTTTTACCCTTTCTTTAATATGTTAATCTGCAGGTGGTCCCAGCACCAGGGATAGACTCAGTTTTGGCCAGTAGCAGGCCCATCTTAGAGTTATCTGGAAATGTCTCTGTCTGTCATGGGGATAGCATCTTGTGTCTCCTCACAGAAATCAACCCTGCAGCCCCTCTGCTACCAAAACCTCACCACACAAACTGAATAAAAATGTAAAATGAGAAGTAAACCTCAAATATTCCATTCCAGTTCTAAGCTGGTCATTACAGGCTGAGCAAGATGGTATTTTTAATTCTGATCCCTATTACACTCATATGACTTGGTGAAAGGGATAAATATTTCACAGGTGTCAACAATAACAACACATTCTCAAGAAATTGCCTTAGGATTTGTTGTGTGTGTATATATATATATACACACACACTTATATATTTTTAAAAATCTATATATCTACATGCACACAGATCCATGGGACAATTTTAATATCTGTAATTCAAATGTAGATCTAATTCCATTGATTATCCAAGTGTTTTAGTGGCATAATTCCCAGAGTGAAGAAGTGAAGATTTACCCTAAAATAAAGGTTGGTTTATCTTTAAGACAAGAGAGACATCTTCATTCTGAATTTTCTCAATGAGAGAAAATTAAGAAAGAGCCTTAAAAATACCTTAGATCCTTGCATTTAATCCGTACAAATAATGGATCCTAACAAATACCTATACATATTAGTAGTATGTAAGAAATCTTTCTATTTACATGATATTTTGGCATCCTAAAAGGTGAAATTCTAAAAGTTAACACAGGCGTCTTCAAGGACAATAAATCTCAGTTGATATACTTAGGTATATGTTGTGTTGCATGTTTTATATTATTACCCTTAATAGTTGGTTTTACCCTTTGTATTATGATTGTCATTTATGAGTTCTGTAACCCCCCTCCTCCCCTGAGGCAATGGACCATTCCTAAGTGTCAATCCTCCCCTGTACCTTCCCCTTTTCCAGACCCTTCTGTGTCATTTATGTATTCTTTGTTACCCTGTTGGTTTAGTTAGATTGTTCCTTCCCCCTGTACCTATCCATTGGCCCTGATATTGTAATCCTCTCCCCATGTACCTCCCCTGCTCTTTAGTTATTGGCTCCTTTCCCCAAATTCCTCCCCAACCCTGTTCCTTAAAACCCCCTGCGCAGCTGTGCGCGGGGTCCTTGCCTCTGCCATTTTGTTCAGGTTCTGATCCGCTTTCTGTTTCGCCCCTTATTTGGGCAATAAATAAACGATTCCTGGACAGGCATGTAAGGCCCATCTCGCCTCATTGCACGCGTCGGTTCTGAGCGACTGCTCCGGAGGTCCACGGTCTCGGGGGAGTGTCGCCCGTCCCCGGGGGATTGTCGCCCCCCGACGAGGCGCGCCCGGAGAATAACAGCGAGGCCCGGGCGAGGAAGCGCCAGAAGAAGCGACAGGTATATTGGACACTAACCCTAAAATCCTAAAGAATCTAGAGATCAAAATATGAGATTAATAGAAACACAAGAACAAAAAACTGAAAATCAAATAATATCAATAAAAAATAATCCTGCGGCAATTTTTAACAGGAAATATTGAATAGATGTTAATAAAACCATAGGGTAACAGAAAATCTTAAACAGTATCCTTGAATATATTTAAGTATTCTTAACTTTTATGAAAAATTTATTGGTTTATTTGTTGGTTGGTGCTATTTTGTGGTGGCCTTTTTTTCTCATAAACAAGAAAATTAAATGATACTATCAAAATATCTTCTGTAGGAAGTGCAATGTAAGAAAATAGGAAAGAATAATTGAAACACTTCTTCATCCCAGCAAGACAAATAAGCCTTTATAATTTCACTTCGTTTTTAAGATGATTTTGCAGCAACTTGATTAATAATTCAAAAATACTTTCAAGAATTTGGCTTTGTAGTGTGGGGGTTTTTTTCTTTTCTAAGAGTCTTGTGTTTACTGAGTGCCTTAAAAAGAAATTTAAATTCAATTTAATTTTGATCTTTCAAATCATATTTCTTTCTGAGATATGCACTGGTTATTACAGAATCATTTCCTGACTGCTATGCATCAAAGACAATAAGGAAATTGATTGAAAGCTTAGAATTTATTCTGTTCTAAATTCATTGAGGATTTCCTAAAGAAAATGAATATAGTCATGTTACAGAAAACTCAGTAATTCAATATATACAAGAAAATAATGAATATTTGAAGAAAATTGTACCTTGATAGTCTTTACTTGTTATCACTGGTAATTCATCACTCTTATCTCTTCTATTCTGAACACTCAATGTGCCCTAAATCTCCTTTTGCCTGTCAGACTTTTAGGTATTTTTGTTTAAATTATAAATGTATCATCACAGTTATGTGTCAAAACACCGTTTAAATTTAATAATAGAAAGATTTTTCTTTTCTTTTATAGCTTGACCTGGAGTATAATCATTTTGTATAAAAGTATAAATTCTTTTTTCTCTCTAAAACTTCTTTAGATAAAACAGGGAATTAAATATTTATTATAAAGTGGTGGAGTGGCTCTTTTTACATAGACAGTATTTCCATTGTGTTTGAAAAGCTTAGCTGTTTGGATGAAAAACTATTAGTATAATTTACATTCTATTTTGAAAGGCAGACAAATCCTTCAATTCCTCTTATTTTTATCACAAGGAAAAAGAAGTGCATATGAAATTATTTTACTGCCCCATAAAGCTTGCTGAGATTTCAATTATGTAGGTCAATAATTCAATTTTTTCTTCATACAAGGTTTTAAACAAAGAAAAAAAAAATAAAGATGAAAAGAAGAGAGAGGGATTTTTGAAATAGCCGATTTGCTACATTCAAGGGAAGTAAAACATCTAAATTCAAACCACTGTTTTTACCTAATTGAGAGCCAATGAGCATGAGTACTCATTGTCTGTTTTGACAGTTTTTACTCAGTTTCTCCTCTTCAACTTGTAATGAATGATCATTGGTTCAAAGCATACTAGCTCTGCAACCCACTCACAGCGGGGCTGTGCACGTCTTTAGTACACACATACACACACACACATATATGCATATACATGTAGAATATATACATATGTATATGGGTATGTATATGGGTATGTAGATGTAGATGTAGATGTAGATGTAGATGTAGATGTAGATGTAGATGTATTCTTCCTAAGCATCAGAAAACCCGCACTGAAGTCCTTACTCTAAACCTTGCAGATAGGGGAGCTAAATTTGCATTTGTGTCTTTAGTGCTAAATTAGGCTAGCACACCATTTAGATACAGTTTTATCACTTAAGAAGTAAAGCCAGAAGAAATACCAAGAAAAGTGGGAGTCCTTAGCACCAGCACATGTACATAAGGAATCGGGATTCTCTGTGTTCTGTCTAGGCCTTAAATAGGTTTAAAACTCAGGCTTTCCAATGAGAAGCTGTGAGAAATTCCTAACCTAGCTCACATGTAATTAAATACTTAGCAGTTTATGGCATTATTTCTCAGGGCATTTTTTATTATCATTAAAAATTATATGTAAATTTTGTGGATTCTTAGATAAAGACACCTCCTGTCTTTACAGAGCACATTTTCATGTAGATGTTATCTGTGTATATTTATCCTCATTCTGGCTGCAAATACAGATAACTTGCTTCTGATACACTTCTTTCTCTTTGAAATCCATAGGCAACAAACTAATCAATAAAAAAATTATTCACTGTGAAACAAAAAAATACAAATCATAAAACCAACTCTTAAATATTATTTCTGTACAGTGACTTTTCCAATCAAGATCAGAGAGTTACTGTTTGTCTGAACAGAGCTTGTCGCACATTAACTAAGCTGAACTCGTACCACCATTCTCACAAACTCTGCTATAAGAAGGGGAACATACTTTCTGAAATTCCCCCATTTAGGTAATGCATATAAATAATGAATTTGGGGTTTTTAGCAATTAAGTTGAATTTGTGTTCTCAGTAATGAAGTGATACAATTTAAGCATCTTAACAAAAGCCTTCTCTTTCTTTGTAATTTTGAAATTCAGATTTCTTGTGCTGTCTTTTGATTAGGTCAGAGATATATCCAACATACTTTGGTGGAAGATCTGTCCCCATTGAAGCCAGTAAAAAAAATTAATATCATCCCAAGAATTGTTTCTGTCGTATCAAATGCAGAAAAAAAAGGTTTTAAATTTTGTAAACTTTTTTTTGTTTAATACGTAAGTGCATCATTGCATCAAAGTAGCCAGAGAAAAACCTATCTAGAATTTTCTCTGTATTTTTCTTTCCATTGATACTATAAATAGAAGTCCTCTGCACAAACCTTCCTTTCATCATATCAGAATAATTATTTTCATCAACAATATTTTATGTGCAATTTCTGATCCTATTTTAATAGGTTTTATTTCTCTCTGTGTTTAAACCCTAAATTTATTCATAGGAAAAAAAAGTGTTGGGTGAAAGTCTTTGTTCATTTAGATGGCTGTGGTCATATTTTTTGCAAATGTTCTGTATTTCTGGCCTCTAAGGTCACGGTTATTATTAAGCTTCAATATTCATCTTATTCCTTCTGAGATTTTGAAACTGCCTCTCAAAATAGTGTAATTTTACTAAGATTCACTATTCTGAAAGAGTGTTGGCACTCTTTATGTAAATTATTATTATTTATTATTATTTTTGCTGTTGTTGTCTCTATTTATACCACTTCAATTAAAAAGCTATTTTGAGATGATAAATAAAAAATATGAAACATTTAATCAAAAAGCTTTGATTAAATGTTTCATATTTTTAAGGACATTTTAGTGGTTTTAGCCCTTCCTTTTTTCTGAGTAACCTCAAAGTGATTTATATTTTTATCCATATGTCTTGTTTAATTTTCAGTAAGAGTACCAAAAAACAACATTTTTTCGAAGTGATGGTATTGCACAGAGCTCTCTGCAAACTGTAATTTCTTTGATCATGGTCTTATCTAGTTCTGCAAAATTTTGAGGGCTGCTTTTTTCATCCACAGTCAAGCATCAGCCATAAGGCAGCAGCTTAAAAGGGAGAAAAAAATTATGGGTAATTTTTACTCTGCACTACACTTAGGCTGAGCTCAGGATTAGTTGAAACTGGTGTTGGTTCAAATTGCATATTAGAGTTTAGTGAGATAGCTGTTCATTTACCTCTAATTTTGTACTTAAGAAGGGATGAAACTAAGACTAGAACTTAAATTGAAGAAGCAGAGACTTGAAATGTCAAGTTCTTGCCTGGGAGGGATGTGTAATGATCCCCTAATCAGCTTTGAAGACCAAAATTCAGCAAGGAGAGTTTTCTCACAGACAGCTGCAAAGTAACCATACTTCAAGAGACAAAACATGAACCTGCTTGATGGTTCTATGTATTTTTATTTGTTGACCATTGTTTTTTAACATTGTTTAGAATCTTTAACAAAGTATAAAAAGAATGGCAATGCTGAATTTTTTGAAGTGTTTAGCAGTTAAGAACTCATTGACAGCAGTTGTGGTGTATTTTGGAATATTTAAAAGAAGATGCTTTCTGTATTTTACTAGTTGCAGGGGTTTTTGTTGTGTTTTGGTTGGTTTGGTTTTTTGGGCTTTTTTAAAATTTAAATTGTCTAGCTATTTACTGTTTAGAAGCCTTCTTTTCACCGTTGCTTTTTAGTGTAGGTCTTTGAATTTACAGTTAAGCAGCCTTATACTTGTAAAACCAGGCACTTGTTTGGAAGGAGAGAAAGTGTTCATAATGTGTGGAATGAACTTTATCTTGAAGGCTTTCTCATTTAATTGACGTGATCTGACCTTGCCATTAGTCTTGCTAGAGGCAAGCTATTTCTGTCTGCATTACTTTTCATTATTACTTTCGTGTAGAAGCTCAGTACCTGCTGCTCCATATAAATATGTGACAGAGCTAAAGAACATATTCTGGAAAGTCATTCAAGTCCTTTCTACTCTTATATTTTCAAAGTTAATTCACACAAGCGTATACCAGAGTGCCATATATCAAAGTCTGTTGTATCAACAGAAATTTGGAATACCAAACTTGCGATCATGATCTGAGATATTGCAGGAAATTTATATTCCCTATTTAGTTATCTGGAGTCCAGGCATCATCACCTTAGATATAAATCAATCTTATCCTGTAGCAGTTACTTTGCAGCTGTGCCTGAGCTTATTATTAATTTACTGTGTTCTTTGTTTGGTACAGAGTGAAGGAGACAATCAAATGATATATCACATAAACAATTAAAATCTGTCCTTGTGGCTTTAAGCTGTTGAAATGATGCAGAACTTGTGCAGAATGCAACTGTCCTCAAATTACTTTCATTGTTAAACATTAGACAATATGAAAAATATCAGTCTGACTCAGTAATTTAGAATAGTATCTGCAGACCTCTGCCAGACACTTATTTATCTTTATTACTGTATGGTTACTTGGGCAGACACAGAATCATAAGAAATACAATGATGGTACACGGATAAAATTAACAACATTCATATGCCTCATTGTTTTTCCCCAAAGATAAATGTAAGAGACTCAGAAAGTTCACACCAAAAGCCATTAATATAACTTTGCCGCTAAGGCAAATATCTGCCAATCCTTCTAATGTCAATGATTAATTTAATATGTAATTTGACAAATATTATCAATTACTGTCTTGCAGATTATTTTGAATCTGTGTTGAAAATAATTTGTTAAAACTTGCCAACTTAGTACAAATAATTGTTGGTAACCTTTTCCATGTCTATAAGTATGTCACATCATTCCTATAAACTTGGTATTCACATAAACACAGAAACATCCAGTCAACCCAGAAAGAAACTGATCTTGAGATTTTGTATTCTTTTTCTATCAGTATCAAAGGGCTAATTTGTAAAAAACTCATACAAGGAACTATGTTGATTTGCGTCAAGTGAGGAACTGCTTCAAAGAATTTAAAATTCAAATTACACATTTGGAAACAAATTCTATATTTTACTGGCATATTACTTTAAACTTATCTCTTGACAGAAATTGTCATAAAATAAGTTAAAAATACATGTTTGAGAAAAGCACTTAAAAACCCACAAGCTATCCTGAAGTATTTTACAAAGAGATGAATCAGTATACAATTATCTTTTCTTGTTGGTTTTATTTTTAAATTGGGCTATGAAAAATATGAAAATAAATTTTCATTGGGCTTGAGGAAAACCATTCTTTCTTAGTTTATATAGCAAAACAGCAAGAAAGTAAATACTTGAAGACCAAATAAGTCTTCAAGGATGACTTGTCACTGAAGTGTTTTTTTTCTTAATCAGTCTGATGTCAGTTTTGGCTCAATGGAGTTAAGTGTTAAGATATTATGATCAGGACAATTTGAGAAAAGAAAGGAGCGTACTTCAAGCCGTTTTTACCAAAATATTGTTCATTATTTCATTTGAGGGGCCCAGAACTGAACACAGCACTTGAGGTGCGGTTTCACCAGTGCCAAGTACAGGGGATGGTCACTGTCCTGGCCCTGTTTGCCACACTACTTCTGATCCAGGCCAGAATGCCATTGGCCTTCTTGTCCACCTGGGCACAATTGGATCATGTTCAGCCACTATCAGCCAGCACCCCGAGGGCCATTTCCACTGGGCAGCTTTCCAGCGACTCTGCCCCCCGCCTGTGGAGCTGCCTGGGGCTGTTGTGACCCAAGGGCAAGACCCAGTACTTCACTTATCAAACCACACACCTTTGGCCTTGACTCATTTATCCAGACTGTCCAGATGCCTCTGAACAGATTATTAGAAATTAAATATAGTCAAAGCAGCCCATTAACTAGTACTACAAAGAAAACGGCATGTTGTTGGGTATAACAAAGAATCTATAATTTTTTCAGAAGAACGATTATAAATTTTGGCTTTATGATAGTGGCTGTTTCATGAATAATTGTCTACACTGCAGGCTTTATTTTCTGAATCATCCCTTTTTGCAGCTTTAATAAAACTTCCTTACTAAGCATCTAGGGCTACGCTATACTGTAATTTTAATTGAAACAATGGAATACACTGAAGACTAGAAAAGTTCTACTCCACATAAATATTTCATTTTTGCACAAGAAAGGATGACTGTTTGGTACATGTCTAAAATAGTTGCAGTCTTTGCACAGTGCTTCACAATCTAAAGATTAAGAAAACTCAAGATTTTCCATTAATTCAGCGTCTTTACTTTGACCTCTTGCAATGAAAAAAAAAATTTTATTTCCATTAGTGAATCCCAGCATCTTTATATGGTGACAAATTGTGAGCTAAGTAATGTAAATTAGTTTCTCCACCAAGTGTTAATTATTGGCCCCATTCTTCACAGTTTTATGTCAATGCAGCTATTGAATCCAGTGCAGCAGCTACCATCAGCAAGGAACCTGGTTTGTGTTGAAGGTAGCAAAGATTCTGCCTTTTGCATAATGTGACTATTTTCATTCATTCCACTTTTACAGATAAGCTTTGACATTAGAAATATTTTATTTTATATTATATATGTAAACACTTCAATAATACCACTGCATCTCATATTTGTTTACCTCAAATTACGCATATACATATCAACAAAGCTTTTGTTTCTAGTTGTGATTTTCTACACATGTAAGCTGAGGTTCATATATGGTACAACACTGCTCAAATACAAATATTTTTTCCATCAATATGCTTTAAACTTTCTGACATTGTTTTTTATTTAGCATCAGTCCTCAACCCTCTTTATTTGAATAGTATTTCTCTCAGGCAAGAAGACCAGTTTCTGTTTGCTTGAGGTATTGCTTATGGTCAGAGATTTCACTGTAAAAATCCATTTTTTATGGGAAGATTTGTTACTCTGGGATCATGAAAGTATTACTTTCACTTTGATTTTATTATAGTTTTCATGTAGATTTGAGACATGATGTTACAGAGCAAAAGAAGATAGTGAGAAGAAGGACCAAGGAAAGAAAACATTCAGTAAGATTTGCTAATATCTGTGAACTAACTGATTTTTGTTCACAGAAGGTGCAATGTAGTGGCAATTATAATTGCACAACATCCACTCTACAATAACATGTAGCACAGAAAATGAACTGAACTATAGAATTTTTATAAAGTAAAAATATATCCGTGTTTTGATATCTTAAATTACTGTCCTGATTGCCTTATGATAACTAGTAGAGTATCTGTTAACTATATTGTAAAAGTAAATAGGGATTTGATGAAAGGACAGGTAAATCTATAGATGTAATTATTGCCTCTATAGAGATAATTACTGCATATACTCATGTGCAAAACAAATTATTCTTATTGTTTGGTTTTCTGATGAACTGGAAGATTAGATGCTGATTATACACTGCATTTAAGGGTTAATTACTTTCATTTAAGCTACACACGATACTACTTAGAACTTCACCTGGAAAACACAGTTCTTTGGTTTAGCATAATCTTACACTTAGATAAAGTAAATTTAAATGAGATAGGGGAACAATCTGGGAACAGTTCAAAGCTCTTGAACAACTCATTTCTCTAGCTGGAACATAATTTAAGTGTTCCTGAGCCTGTCTATTATAGTAGAGACACAGAAAAAAAGAGAAATCATGGTAGAGGGTATAGACCAACAAATGACAATGGTCTAGTCTTAGTATTATTTGTACATTTACTTCTGAACTTAAAAAGCTCCAAACACACCTAGCCTGTATTAAGTTTTTGGCACCTGAATAACACTTTACTAGGTTTTACCTTAGTTGGGCTAACTCTAATTTGTGTTTGTTTAATGAAGTGTTCATAGCTACTCATTAAACAGTCTGTTAATTTCTTTGGTTTAGAAGTGGAAGTATTTTATAATAATTCTAAACTGGAGAAATTGGGATAAGTGTAATCCTTTACTGAGACTCTGTGTGTCCACTGAAGTTTTTACTGTGGTGACCCCCCCTGAGAGACTGTCCTGGGACTGCAGAAATATTTTTCTTTTTTTTCATTTCTTCTATGTGGGATGCTATTTGCATCTTACAAGTATTTTGTTGTACTTATCTGATCATTTTTCTGACGCTGTAGGACTGTTGGGTATCATGTTATCCCTTCTCATCTGAGGCACAGAGAACAGTTGCTTGTATCTCAAAGTGTTTTACACTAGCTAGAAGTTTCTTTTATGGAAACTAATTGGCTGAGATATATATGAAGTAAAATTAAACACTGTCTTTTCTGGCCTTGAACTCCTTGAACTCTGTAATAGTGGACAATCTGATGAACAGAGCAAGCTGGAAAGTTATCAAACGAGGCTATATCTGTGTCCTGGAGTTCTTCTATTAGTGAAGTGAAGAGATATTGCAATGTTCAGATGATTTATTTATGAGTTCTTTTAATCTAAATTGCACATGATTTGCACTTCATTTATGCCTGGTGCAGTTGGCATGTATCTGAAAATATTCACACATAAGAATGGGTAATTCCAAAATCATCTAGGGAGATCAGAAAGCATAAAACATTGTGGCTTTACCAAATATTGAAGTTTTAGATTCACATTTACATTTTGGGGAAAAAAAGCAGATTAGCACAGGATAGACAGGCACAGATATAATGAAAATAAACACTTAAAATTAGCTCTAAAAATACTTAATGTCATAACTGTAGAGTCATTGTGAGAGGAGTTAGAAATTTTAATCTACTTTTCAGTAAGGAAATGGCTTAGTAAAGTAGTTCAAATGCTTGGTGCATTGAGATCCAGACATCTGTTGAATGGTCTGTATTACTGCAATTTAGAATACATGCTGTATATTCCTCATTCTACAAAATAATAATGTCTGGGTTCAATTATTCTTTTTTTTTCCATGTCAAATAATGCAGAGTCAGCTGTTCAGCTTTTATGCAGAGCTTCACATTTTAATGAAAGTTGCATTTGCATAAAAGAGATTTATTTTCTTGCTATGTGCTAGTTCAAATTTCAGTATGAACTTTAAAGGGCTTTGTTTATTTCATTGTAGTGAAGAACATTCCAGGAATCACTTTTTCACTTGGCACAAATATCATGTTGCCTTCCTTACCTCAGCATTTTGAGTCACAGTAAATGCTAGTGGTGGATATGGTATTATAAAGAGAACATGGAAATAAAAGGATGCAGGAGGAGAAAATCTTGTCTGTGTATCTGTGTCACATTTTTCAGCATATTAGCAAAACCTATGGCATTAGGTGAAGAAAATGTACACTGAAATAAGACTGAAACTATGAAATGCTTATCTGTTTTGAAACTCCTCTAAGTCGTGCTCTAGCTGTGGCCAAATGTTGCTTTACCAGTGTTTATGGAAATTCAAAGAGTTTATCAGTCCTTTATCTCTTTATCATTACCAAGTATTCAAAATTCTTCCTATGAAAAAATTGTATTGAATAAAGACAAGTGCATGATAGGAAAACCTGGCTCAAGAGTTCCATCATAGACAGCTTGCTGCAATGACTATATGCAAACGAACTAAAGCTGGTAAAAAATAATGTTCTCGATAAATCACAGGCCAGCCACATTTCTACTGAACAATAGTTGTAAAAAATATACATAAATTAATACAAATATTTAAAGCTATCATTGGAAAGCAAAAAAAGGCAAGACAATTTTCTTTACTAGAACTTGGAAATTTTAAAGAGTTTTACTAATGACAATTATCACATTCTGACACTTTGTGATACTACTGTACTTGTTAAATTATTAGCTCTTTTTCTTAAAAACTGTTCTTCCCACTCTAATTAAAAAGATTTGCTTTGGTTTTGTAAATACCTACCTGTATTTATATTGTATTTGTTCTCTATACAAATTCCTTTGTTTGGTGTATCAGACAAAGATCAATGAAGACATAAAACCAGCAGTAAAATTTAAGTATTGTCCAGTGAAGAAGAAAGGTCGCATCCAAATAACAACATAAATGAGGCTCATGTCTACAATGAAAATGGTTTGCAAATAAATTAAATATTTACTAAATCAAAGGCAAAGTAAAAGAGGCATGCCTGTAGCTTATAAGCTAGAGAACAACTGAAGCTTTTTAGATTATGTAAATATCCTAGAGTTTTGAATTGGAAGCTACTCCACAAATCTACATTAGTAGTAGTACAGGTGACCTTAGCAGGAGCACACACGACACATAGTTCAGATGGAACAACTTCTGTGGTGATACTTCAGGGGAAAAAAATAAAAGAAGAGATAAATTAGATAAAATAGATAAACATAAATTAGATAAACATAAATTAAAGGAAACATAATTTCCTTTATGCTTCATTCAGAATTGTTGACTGATAAACCAAAAAACAAACAGCACTAAAACTTTATAATGTTTCTGTTCTCTTTAAAAAAGCTTTCACCATTAATTTTGTTCCTTTCTCATAATCCTTAGAGTTTACAAGATTTTGTTAAAACTAATTCCCAAATAGGGAAAGGTTTGTATGACCTAGACATGAAAGAGAGAAAGATAAGAAGCAAGAAGCAGAACACACTGCTATTAAAATGTGTTATGCTGCCTAAATGCTATGCATCTTTATGTAAAAAAACTAGCAGAGGAGACTGAGGGCTTATGAAGTTGAAATACGTGTATTTGAAAACTGGGGAAATGTATGATTTAGTTCTGGCAGACATTTGGAAGGCTCCTTCTCTTTGAAACAGAAGGTGCATTCCTCTTTAATGAGTAGTGCTTTATATGGGGTATTACTGTATACAAATTTCGTTTCTAGGTGATAAACACCCTAGTGAGATTAGCTAGAAGCTGAGCAAATGAGAATTAATATTGGACACTGCTGTTGGTAACAGATTTCTGCTTCTTTTCATGGATGTAATGCATTTACAAGCTTGACATTATGTGACAAACATGCAAACACTCTCCTCCTACTAAAAACTCTCTAAGTAGTCAAAATAAAATATTTTATAAAGTTATTTTCTGTCTTCAAAACTCTTATGCTTATACAAATTGATTACATGCAAAATTTTCTTACAACACTCAACTTTTTAACACAGAAAATCCAAACAAATTTAAATGATTTTTTTGACTGTGAAAAAAAAAAAAAACTACATGGAGGACTTTTTCAAAAGAAATGCTAGAGGGTCATTTTAATAAGAAGCGCAAAGCAGTAAGCTATCAGTATGGTAATGAAAATCAATGAGTGTCCATAACCATGCTTGAAGATGTGAAGAAGGTTAAAACTAATTAAAAACATCACAAAAGGTCTTTCTTTAACGATTGAAGAGATGCCTTCGTGGATAGCACTTCACAACTTGATATCAAGGGAAAACAGGTTCAAAGGAACAAAAGTCCGCTATAAAAAGTGTAATTTTTTTGCCCAGAGAGAAAGAAAACATCAGACTGTTCAAACATAACTTTATGTAGCTGGCATTCAAATATCATCAGTCTTTTAAACTTTTGAACCTGTTTCTGCTGAAATAAATGAGAATGCTTCTATTTGACATAGAAGTCTGGGATCAGAATCTACTTATCCTGTTGCAGAAGGTGGAGCAATTATAAAAGCTAATTTAGATATTTGTTTGCCAGAATGAAAAGAATTGTGTTTTGGGACCTCAGAACTATTTGAGAGGTCCTTATCTGCAAACTGGACAGGTTTGCCTGAGACATTAAGGGCTTCTGACTTTTTATGTTCTCTGTTTTACAGTAGGAATAATCCTATGTCCTGCATACTCTATTCATCATCACAGTAGAGAAAAACTGGACAAGATTACAATTAACAAATAGTCAGAAATTAAAAATAAATATTTTATCTAGGCCTTCTATTGCTCGATTTAGTGTGGGGATTGTGGTTTCAATTTAAAAATAAAAAAAAAAGAAGTAAATTATACATAACAGTAAGAGTTTACATTTGGTGGATTAAAAAGTTTAAAAGTACTTTTAATCCTATTTTAATCCCATTGATTAAAGAGTAAAACTTTAGCCCTTACTATAACCCTTTTAAGTTAGGAACTATCTTGAAATCTTGGACTAATCATTGACAACTTTCTCTTTATTACATTTTTAAACTCCCCACATTTGGAAAAACTGAACATGAATCTTGTCTTTTATTTTAACTACAAACCACTGCTCAGATAGTAAATTCAAAATATGTTTTTTGCAGAAAGCCTAAATCATATTTCTTTTGTTTTCTATCCATCCCAGCAGTGTAACAAAATGCACTCCTTCTCCAAGCAGAATACATACTTGCTCCTGAAAAAATGACATCTAACAACTCTAGTCAAAAGGGTAAGTTTTGCTGCTTCTTATTCAGTTTGACCTTAGAGTCCTCACAGCTAAAAGAGATTCACATGCAGATCCAATTCCAGCTTGCGCATCATCTGAGCTGTTTACTGTATTCGAGGCAATTACAGCTGTGCAAACCCAGTGACGGCATTAGGGGGCACAGGTGCAAACAAGGGACTAATTTGGCCTGCAAAACTTGTATTATTGGTGATAATAAATGAGATGGAAAGGAGCCAACCTGATTCTCAAATCACAGACCGAGTATGTAAGGCTGAGAAGAATATCCAAATGTTTACTTAAATGGGAGAATGTGGGATAAAAAACTTTCATAGACAATGAATGTATTCCCAGGGTATTTTTTCTCTTTACTTCTTTCCACAGAATCATTTTCTAAAAGAAACAATGTACTTGATTAAATCAAGTGAAAATGCTAATGTATTAACCCCATGTCAGGAATGTACCAACATAATTTTTCATTATACTATGGAATTAAGTAAGAAAGTGAAAGGCAGAAACAATTTTGTAAAAATGTTACTGGATATGCAAGTTTTTATTATGAAATAAAGAAAATTTAGAGAAAGTGTATTTTTACTTAGTGGGTTTAAAGATTTAAAGATTATCCATCATTTAAAGATAGTATTGAATACTAGAGCAGAGATAATTTAAAATGTCAAAAAAGGACAGACGAAAAAAAATTGAAGAAATCAGGTGAAAGGAGAAACAGTTTGGTGCTAAGCTTCAGTTTTGTGATTACACTGATTATTTAAATCTGTAAAGATTTGACTGGCTCTGTACTTGGGACAACATTGCCTTAATGAACTACATAGGTATTCCAGACTTTTGGGGTTTTATGAACTAATTTCTTTTCTTTTCTCTTTTCTTTTCTTTTCTTTTCTTTTCTTTTCTTTTCTTTTCTTTTCTTTTCTTTTCTTTTCTTTTCTTTTCTTTTCTTTTCTTTTCTTTTCTTTTCTTTTCTTTTTTTCTTTTTTCTTTTCCTTTTCTTTTCTTTCTTTTTTTTTCTTTTAGTATAGATATTAGATAAATGTTTGCATTCCTTTTCTTTTTACTATTCTTAGTTTCCTATCTTCGAGTTACTATGACAAATATACATTAAAAGAAGGTCAAATTATTCTTATTCTTCCTTTTCAAAGTAACTAACAGTAAATTTTGCACTGAACAAATGAGATGGACACATTTGAAAATTTATTCATTTTAATTATTCTTTCTTGTACACTTAACAGGTAAGTAGAAAGCATCTCTACTTTGAAAAATCTTTGTCTCAAATCCTGATTTTTCTGTTAGTGGTATCGGTCAAATATCTTTTTAAGCAAAGTTTTGAAATCATGGTGCTGGCTGAAATAATATATTGCAAGACAGTAATTATATTTGAATGAGGACAATTTCTCTGAAATTCAGAGGAATATGTTGCAAATAGGATTTTCACAGGCTAAATTCATTTGGAATCCAACATTTGTATTATTTGGGTCATTTAGTTTAAATTTCCATAAATTAGAACAATATCATAAACAGTAAATATTAGAAATTGCCAGTTATTGGCTGCAGCCTCAAATTAAAATACAGCACTTAATTCTCCAAAGCAGTTTTCACCAAAGGTATTTTTGAAAAAAATTGCTTGTTTATTTTATCACATGCTTTCTGGCATAATATGATTCCTATATCATATAATTTGTTTTTCCAGTCAAACAGCTAAGTGTTATTAGCAGGTGTGAAATAATTAAACAAATAAAACAAGTTCTAAGGTATCAGAGTAATGAAAAATGATGAATCTATCCTTCCTTACAGAGCAGTAAGATGCCTGGATTAATTCATAAATTGGTGTAGATATTGCTGTGCTCATATGAAAAGTATAATTTATGCATATTGAAGTACGTAATCATCTGTATTCCACTCGCTAATTCAAGGTAATTGGTTCTGTTTGAAGGAAGAACTGAGAAATCCTGTTTCTTTTGAATATTTGTCTGCCAGCTTCTTTAGGATTCTCAAGCAGAAGAAAATGCTTAAGATTGAGATGAGAGACAAAGACAACTCTCATTTTGGAGCTCCTGCCTTAATTCATGAAGTTGTTCCTACGTGGTTAAAGCAATAAAGTAATAAAATATATGGAAGTGGCTGGACATTCATTGGGTACATGCTGGATTATTCAGGTTCTACTGAATCTGAGGTCACATTGTGTTGCGGTTACATTGAAACTAAGGTCTAAAAAGGACATTTCAGGGTATATTATCCAGGTGAGATAACCATTTAGGTATCAGAAATAACAAAAGTTATTTAAATTCCTGATCCAGGATTCAGTTTTGTCAGTCAAATTGTAATATGTTGATTCAGTTCAGTGTCTATTTGGTCAGATTGGTAAATGTAGATAAATAAAAATAAATAAATAAATAAATATTTGAAATAGTAATTCTTCCTGAAAAAATAATTATCTACAAGAAAGACTTGACAATGGAGTAACATAATGGTCAGTCCTGTGTCCTGGTATGTCCTTTTACTCCTCCCCCCTTTTAAGCCAGGGAAAACAATGTTATGAATTTCTAGACTGTATGAATATATACAGAATCGGCAAGAATCACAACATTTTTCTCTCTCTCTCACCCACCAAATATTCTAAAGGAACACTTTATAAAGAAGGATTTTTTTAAAGCTTTATGCATTATAGAGTATTTTACTGATTGCCTTATTGAATCTGATGACATTTCTAATGTGCCTAGTTCTAAACTAGTTAGTTTATTAGTGCCTGATGCAGTCGGCATGTGTCTGGAAATATTCACTAATTTCTAAAGTACCTGTTAAGATGTATTGACTTGCTCATCCTCTTCTTATGACCTGGATATTTTATTTTTTCCTGATGCTAAATACAAAGTTAATTCTAAAATTCTATTTTTAACATGTTTGCAGCTTGTTCTTTTGGAAATAGTAAAAAAAATCCTCTATTTGGTTGCTTATTTTTAAATATCAAGATTTTCACAAGCCAAGTTTTTCTGCTGTTCCTGCAGATGGGAAAGACTACTATGGCAGAACTTTAAAAAGGATTTTTCTGTACACCCACAGAAAATGGTTTCTGGAAAGATAAACATAATCATAAATAAAATTAAGCCAAGGACAAAGAACAAATTTGAGATGCAACTTTGCTTCACTGAAGACTCTAAAGAAGTTAGCAAGTTTCTATACATATATAATAAGAAATAAGGGAGAGAAATTTCACCTCCTATTTCAAAGAGGAGGAAAGAACATTAATGCAAAAGGATATTGCTGTTGACACTGCTTTGCTTCAGTTGCAAATCTTCAAAAAGAGCATGTGACATGTAACTCAGGACCATGCACCCATTTGGTGTACTCAAAACAATCAAAAATTGTGTTGGTCAAAACAGACTGTGGGAGTTGAACAACATGATTAAATCATTAGTGATGACTCCACTTTTAGCAATATGCAGCATATCTGCAAGAAAATATACCATTGAATTTCAAAGCAGTAAAAGGTCGTGTTCTATTCTTATCCTCTAACCTTTTCTACTGTAATTTTTCTACCTCAAAAAAATGTAGTGTTGCCTTAATTCTAAGTTTAGCTTAATTAGGAAATGATATGGTTGAGTTGCATTATAGTTAGAGGATGATATTAATCCTCCTCAGCCCATCACTTTAAACAACAGAGGAGAAAAAATAGCAAGAACTATTTGTGAGAAGGATTTTTCTCTGTGTATTTTAGAAGAACATGGACTTGTGAAAAGTAGCCAAAAAAAAGTAAAATAAAAGAAAGGATCTATAAATCTACCTTATGGACAAGCAAAGCTGACTTCACGCAGCTATGTATTACGTAAGGGAAAGACATAAAAGAGCTGTCAAAAAATTAGATGTAGATGTGTAATAAGAAAAATTACATGAAGTTGAATAAAATTGTATTCATTTTAAGCAAAGAAAATGAAAGGTTAGCTTCAAAGATACTACTATGATGGTATGTGGGTAGCCAGTACCTGAGCTACCCTACAGTAACAGAAATCTTTACAGATTTCATGTTTCATTAAATGCAAAAACAATTTTTGTCAATTTCTTTGTTTTAAAATTCAAAGAATGGAGGAGGTATCCTTCCTCTTCCATTACCTATTCCTGATATTACCTATTCCTGGTTATAAGAAAATTATTTTTATTTACCATCATATTGATGGAGAAAACATTTGGTTTTCTGGTGAAGCAGGTCAACAGGAGAACCGGGAATGCATGCAAACTGACATCTTTGCAATTAGCTAACAATGGAATGTTCACTTTACCCTGATCCTTTTACAGGAAACAGAAGCTCCAGCTCAAACAGCAATGCTTGTAATCAATCACAACAGCCTCTATAGAAACTGTATTACTGAAGAATGCCTACTGATATGACAACATCTTGAGTCACTGATGCCTCTAGTGTATCTTTGACTGAATTTTATTTCCTTCACTAGACTGATAGTTTCACATTGGGTTATTCATGTTAACACTGCCATTCCGACAGTAGGGTCAATTTCATTTGAGGTTATACAATTACTGAACTAACATGTTCATTTCATTTATGCGTTGTATCTTTATTAGCATAAAAAATTTCCTAAGGAAAAGATCAATAAAATAATTTCATACCTGTACATTGAAAGAACAGACTAGATCTCAGTTCCTTGGATCTATACACTTTGTAGTTTAAACTTTCCTATTACCTTGTAATTCTATTACAAGGAACAGTTTACTGAAAGCATTTTAAAGCTTAAATAAGAATTTTTTTGCCTTCTCTTGTCTTCCTCTGTTTTCATGAATATATGATGGCCATATGAAAGGAATAATCTGACAGGCAAGTTACAAAAATAAGATGGTTTTCATCTTGCAAATACAAAAGGGTAATATTTTGTTCTCAGTCTCTCTAAGAAATGGAGTAAAGCTCCGAAGTTCTGAGAATAGGAGTTTTACCATTATTAGCTATCTAGTGAGATATCAGGAACTAGTTCAAAAGTGTTTCCCTGGTTTCCTTTTTGCAGATTTATTTGGAAGCAATGAATCAATATTTATTTTAAGACATTTTTAATATATTTCTAAAACATAAATAAGTAAACAAGCAATTGTAGATGTAAAACCACTAAGGTGGATACTGGAGGTTATCTGTCTTCTGTGAGATGCTCTACTTCACAGGGAAGATCCAAATACACGTATTGCTCACATTTCCCTTAAAATAGTTCCATAGAGTAAAAAGTACCTGAAATTTACCTCTGTCATATAGGACCTGTGACTTTGCAAACCAATAGTCATTAGAAAACTGAATGTATTGAGCAATTCCACTGAATGCAGGACAAGGAATTCCCACTGATCTCTGAAATTATAGTATGCACAAGAAAGCCTTATTTTTATCCATTCTATTATTCTATTATAATAGGTTCTTTCAACAGCATACATATTTAAAAAAAAAAACAACCTTAAATGCAAAAAAATATTTCCTTAGCAAAAGTGCTTTTGGCTTTAAGATTTATGAGCTGTAATCACCTTTTGAGTTATAGTCCATTAACACCTACACTAAAATCCTCTGAGTGTAGTCTGAGACTTTATAATAGAAGGTTTATAGCATATTCTTACCTGTACATGAAACTGGAATTTTGTACAATAACGTAGGAAATATTATCATAACAAGTAAAATAGCTAGTATCTTTAATCAAAAATAAGCCTTTTGGAGCCTTTTTCCCCCTTTGATATAAGGTAATAGTCTGTATTACTCTGCTCCTTCTAATGATTATAGAGTGGGCCTCAGAGAGAAATCTGTCCATTCACTGACAGCTGAAGCGGAAACCTTTGAGTCTTATACCAGAAAGGAATACAAATGCTGAATCAAATTAACAGTTCTATGTGCTCAATGTCTGTGTCTAATCTTTTATGACAGCTGGTACCTGACAGTGAGTTATTTTACCTAGTCTCTGCTTCACTAGCTGTTCAATAAGCCTTTTCATGGAACCGAGATTTGCTGAGTAACACAGTTCTCCTATCTTGGCTTCTTATTCTACTGTAGAATTGAGTTGAAACTATTTCCATTTCTATCAGTGCCATACAGATTTGAAAAGAAACAATTGTGTTGTGGCTGAAATACTGGTAGAAGGTCACCTGGGGTAAAAACAAGTTTAGACAGTCAAACCTCCTACAATGCAATTACTCTCATCACAAGCAAGGGGGAACACAAGGGGGAAAAGAAAAAAAAAAAAAAGTGAAATCAGCTTCATTTCTCTAAGTCACGGAGATGGGAATTGCAAAAGAGTATGTACTGCAGATACAAGTTCAAAAACAGACTATCCTGAGGGGTTAGAGAAAAAGGACCTAAATATAAAGTGCCTGAATATGTGACCTGTTTTCCAAAAGGTTCAACTCCCACTGAGGTTAGTAAAAGCTATGAAGTTGCTTAACATTTTTAAGAAATCTCCTTGTTGCTTTTTCTGTTAATTATGACTACAAAAGCATTTTTTCTATACATTTATACCCTGTAGTATAGTCAATTCAAAAAATATATGAAGGTTTTCCCTAGTTTCACATGTCAATATTGGTAGCAACAGGAGAAGAATATACAGTAAGGTCAAACATATAGCAGTGGTCATTAGTAGATTTTCAAGTGTTTTACAAAATGACAGAATCCTCTGAATATCTAAACACTGTGGAAACCACAGCTTGGTTGTGTTCTGTTGAAACAGCTGTCTGCATCTGTAGTGTGCTTTGCTCTTGATTATTCAAACTGTTGAGCTCCCTTTTTCTGCCTTTGCTTCTCCCTGCTGCCTTTGCTAGAGGATGACATGCTGCTAAATTTTGTTGAAAAATAAAGAAGGGTCTTCACTTAATCACGCAAGAAAAGAAGAAGGGAATATTGTTCATGAATAAATGAGTGGGCTCCCTTACATCACCCCCTGCTTCCAGCTTCCCAGGTTTAAAAGCTATGGGTATGCATACAACCATGTAAGATATAACCACACCAAAATGTCAGAATACTCATTAACAGTACATACTAAAAATGTGAACCCAAAAAAAAAAAAAAAAATTAGTACTAAACCAGGAAAAATGTAAGAGAATGTTGGGAAAGCTAAGTTTAAAGTCAGTGATGTAAAGAACGGCTTGGTAGCAGCCACGCATGTCTGGCAAGAAATGCAGACAAGTCTAACCTCTAACCTCTTTGCATCAAAAAGTCATTTATATTAAAGTTAAATCATAGAGATCTTTTATTATTATAGGAATGTTTTAAGGGAAGGAAGGCCTCTGTAAGGTTATATGATAAATAAATAAGAATGTGCTGAGAAGGAACAAAAAAGACAACTGACTGGAAAAAGAAAGGATTCACACAAGTGACCAAACAGCTCCTTAACTTCTGGAGTGACTACGCTTGAAATACAGTGTCTCAGTAGAATGCACTTATTTTATTTGGCTTTTAGGTCAAAGCTAATCTGCACATGGCTGCTTAGGCTATGCCAACACTAAAAACCAGCAGTACCACAGACAGTTTCTGGGCACTGGTACGTGGCCCTCTGTGTTGTTCAACTCTGAGAATATACTTTTCACCTATGCTGAACGCTGCTCTCTCAAATTATCAGAACCAGTGCCTCAACAGTTAGGAATTTCCAGGACTAGTTCTAATGAGCTGTTTGCATGCATATACCCTGATTCTGAAATTAAGAAAGTATCCTATCATATCATGTCAACATCATTTAAAAATAGAATAAGTGTTGGAAAGTGTGATTTCAGGCCTACCTGCAGTCTTGTAGATGCATTCAATCACATTACTATGCATTGTTGTGATATCCATTAAGAAAATAAAGGAGTTTCCTAACTTAAGATCTTCTTCCCATGCAGATTATACTGAGTATGATAGAAAGAAAAATCAAATGTATCAGATCCGTGACACATTTTTCCCTACCAGAAAACAGTTAAATTACATGCAGATCCTCACAGGTAGAGATTTCCATAGATTAAGTGGGTTTGTAGCCTTAGAAGATGCAAATGGAAGTCACCAGGCAGGAAGACATTGGAAACCATCCATGTGTACCCGACATCCAGTTTGTGGTAAGGTATTTTCAGCTGGAGAAAACTAATTGAGGGACCCTCAGAGGATATTATGTACATGTGTAACTGCACTGGCTAAACAGCCTAACAGCAAGACTGTCCTACAATTCAGTTGTTCCAAATGTTACTGGAAAAGTGTTTAAAATAATTGTTAGATAAATGCTGACATTTTCAGTGAACATTTTCATTGTTTCTCTCTGAATGTAATTCCTTTACTAATTGCTACTTTGACATTACTAATAAGGTGTAAATGTTACTTTCACAAGTAACATTTGCAGATTTATAGTTTTTATAACTTTGAGTTTGAGTTCTCTAAATAACTTAAAAGTTTTGTGCATAATTGAAAACCTAAAAAAAAAAGGCACTTAGCAGCAACAGAAATAAGTAAAGAAATTATATAATTTTAAATTCATAGTAGTATGTAAATCAGAATCAAAGCATGTGTTTGTGGTAGGTTTAAAAATATAGATAGTTACTCCTGCTATGAACTCTATGAACTGTCTCACTCTGAAACCATTGGCAGTCTATGATGAGAGTCTCACCATCTGCCTTTGATGAGAATTTATTAATGTTTACCTGCATTGCTATTCTCCATCAGAGGAGCTGATTTGCTATAATCCTGGTAAGAAAAGCACTCAGACTCTGTAAAGCACCATTTAAAATGCTGTATATCAGAACTAACATGATAAAGAAAGAGAGGATAGTGTAGATAATCTTACGACCCTTAAGATGCTGGAAACCCTGAGCTGTGCTGCATCAAATGGATTTATGATCAGGGCATAGCATGCCAAGCATACCCTGTCCATGTGAAGATTTGCCTATTTTGGTAATTTAAATTCTTATACAATCTTTTTAGAAGAAAACTGCTTTGTATGTTATTTATTCTATCCAACCAAAAGGATATCCATCTGTAAGAAAAGATGAGATTCAAGACCTTCTTAGGAACCTGAAGGGGCACAAATGAATAAGACCTGATGAGATTCATGGACAGATCCTCAGGGATGTGGTGGATAATGTGGCTAAAGCACTATCCGTCATGTTTGAGAAATCATGGTAGTCCACTGAAGTTGTCACTGACTGGTGAAGGGGAAATATAACCCTCATTTTTACAAAGTATAAAAGGAAGACAAAGGGAACTCCAGGACTGTCAGTTTCACCTCCATGCCTGACTAGATCATGTAGCAGATTATCCTGAAAACTGTGCTAACAAAAACATGGCGCCACTAAGGGAAAACTGTGCCTGACAAATTTGATATCCTTCTACAATGGGATTACAGCAATGGTGGATAAGGGAAAAGCAGTTGAGGTCATCTACTTAAACTTGCACTGCGATGTGGCTCCGCTGCGGCCACGAGCTGCTGGTGTGAGCGCCGGCTAGCACAGCTCCTTTGTGGCCGTGGGGCCCCGCGAGAGTGGCCACCCCTGGGATTGCGTGAGCTTCCCAGGTGGTGGTGTGTGCTGACACGGCGTGGGTAACGCGAGCACTGAGTCACAGACACGCTGATCCGAAGTGAAGGAAGGACAGAGCGGACACCCGTGTGTGGTCCTAAGAAGCTTTATTCTCTCCCCCGGGGTGGGGCTGGAACAGGGAACTTCTCAGAATGGGAGCATGGATGAGTGACCAAGAACTCAAATTTTACATTAACTTACAAAGGGACCGGGCAGAGAAGGGTGTTCCTTACTCCATCCAATAGGGGAACAGCACTAAACCATAACATTGTGGACAATAACCAATGGCAAAATAACAGGGGTGAGGAAGAGCCTTGGGGACAAATGAACATACGGAACTAAGATAACAGACAGGGAACATTCTGGCAATAACTGGGAGTGGCAGTGAGAATTGACAGGGAAAGGAGGCAACAAAACTCTGAGTGGCATAACTATATATGGCATATCAGGGGAGAAATGGGAAGATTGACAGATAACTGAGGAGCCAAGCGGCAGGAAACTATTTGGTAAACAAGTTGGGATAAACCAACGTGAGGGGAAAGGAAAAGAGGGTACACAGAACACACCAACTAAAGCTGACTAACATTAATTAACTAACTAACTAACATAAAACATCATAAAAACACACTACCACTTTGCACAAAAAATTTGACACTCTCCTGCAAGACATCTTTGTATCTAAGCTGAATATATGGGTTTGACAGATGGATCAATCAGTAAACATTTAATTAACTGGTTGGCTGGTTGCACTCAAAGAGTTATGGTCAACAGCCTGGTGACAAGTGCTGTTCGTCAGAGGTTGGTATTGGGACTGGTGATGTTTAACATCTTTGTCAGCAACATTCAGAGTGGCACTGAGTGCACTCAGCAAGTTTGCCAACAACACAAAACTGTGTGGTACGATCAGCACACTGGAGAGAAGCAATGCCATCCAGAGAGAACTTGTCATCCAGTGTGCCTGTGTGAATCCCATGAAGTTCAGCAAGTTCAAGACTCTGTAGGACAAGGAGGAATGTCTTCAAACTGAAAACTGGTAGGTCTAGATATTAGGAAGAATTCTTTAGCGAGGTGAAGCACTGGAGCAGATTGCCCATAGATATCCATTGTGGATGTCCCATCCCTGTAATTGTTTAAGATCAGGTAGGATGGGACTTTGAACAACTTATTCTAGTGGATGGTGTCCCTGCCCACAGCAAGGTCTTTGGAAATCTGTAATGTTTGAAGCCTCTTCCATCCCAATGATTCTATATGATTCTATATATGAACTTCTTTTAGATAAATGCTAAGACATGCAGAAAGTGTAATTGCCTCTATTTGGTAGCTACCAAGTGGAAGCACCTTTCCTAACCCTATGTTACTGTCCACTGACTTTGTCCTGGAGCCAAATGATTTTTGCAACACAACACACACCTGAAAGCCAGACTGTATGTGCACTCTGACACAGACAGAACTGGCTCTATTCTGGTCACTGAGTCCTCAAAGGTCTTTCAGTCTTATGATCAAGAACCGTAATACTGTATCTAAAATTTCCAGTAAAATTGTATTGCAAAAAATTCCATAATAAATATATATATTTTTTAGGATTAAATAGAAGATGGATTTTTTTTTTAAATTGGCTGACCTTCCATTTTATGCAAACAATTTAATTGAAGAAACAATTTTTCCTGTCACACTTTAGCAGTAGAAACAGACCTCTAAAAATAAGCACAATTAAAAAGAATGCCTCAGTATCAGAAGTGGATTTATAGAGTGGAATACTACAAACATGAGTATCTGTGGAACTGGATAAATGTCTTGACTTTAAAAAAAAAAAAAGTTTAGTCTAACTAAAACTGCTGTTTAAGAGATCAGAGGTTCTGTGTTGATCTACTTTCCAAAGATGAATGAAGCTCATCTGGACATTCACTTGAAATATACTGGACATTTCAGATTACAATGTCAAGTCGTATTTCTACCAGCACTTTGCACAGATCATTACTTCTTTTCTGTCTTCTCTTATTTTAGTTTCTTCTTTTCAAACTGAGTTTTTTGAAACACTAAATGTAATTATGAGTCTCACTGTGACAAATGTGTGCCTGTTTCTGATTAGAAGAACATTACTGATAAAATGAGGTTAAAATCAGAATAATTATCTCTGAGGCTGTAAATATTTCATATTGTATGAAATACATTCTTCATTCCAGCTTGATTTTTGTCTTGATGTTAAACCATGTCAAACTCCTCCACAATTTTGAATAAAGCACTTGTGTCATTAACTCTTTCTGAAGAAAAACAGCAGTATATTTTAATGTTTAAAGATTTAAAGATTTAAAGATTTAAATTACCCACTAAGCAAAAGCAACCCATGAGTTATAAGAACTTTAGCTTGCTAACTCAATGATGACATAGCTACTGAGTGAATGCATTCTCAATGTAATCTTATCAGACCTCCAGTTTAATATGAATTCCTTAATATTCCTCATTGAGTTGTTTAACCACTTCCTGGCAAATTTAATTGATACGTGATTTTTTATTTTGATGTAATAGTCTTTTGTCTGCAATTAAAGATTGTTTCACTTTATTTGATTTTATTCTATTATTTAATTATTATATCGTTATGTGAATATGTGTTGGATATATAGGGGACTATTGATCCTTGAAATAAATCTATTTTTTTGCATTTATCAGTTGAAGCACAGTTGTGAGTATACATTTTGCATGTAAACAAAGACATTTACACTTAGGATCTCTACATTTGGAGTTCTCTCACTGAGTGCTTGAAATTCATAAGATGCTTTGTTACATTGTGTATCTCTGGAAAACTGAGCCACAGCTGACAAAGTTTATCTGCATTTGATTTGACCTTCCTTGGATATATTGGTCAAAGAAAGCTTTCTAAACATGGTCACTGATAGAGTTTAACCATTAATCTGTTCTAACACTAACTTGCATTGGTTTAAAGTCAATGATCAGAAATAACAGAAAATAATGGAGATATTTTATAGGAATAGCATTGCTGTAAAAAAAAAAAGAAAAAATTCAGTATAAGAATAGCAAATGGCAACAGTCCAGTCTGAAGGCAGAAACAATAGATAGGGCATTAATAGATGAGAGAGAAGAGGTGGTGTTCTTTGGTTTGCACTGTTTGTTTCTGAGAATCTTCAGTTACCTGGACTCAGAATTGCTGATTTTAAACTAAACACCCAAAACAACTAAGAAATAACTAACTCAGTAGAATAAGCATTTTAGATAAAGTAATCCAACTTCAGAAGAGTCCGAAGTTTCAGTACCAGTTATCTCCTAGATTTCTTACAAGATGTTTAAAAAAAAAATTTCTATGAGTCTATGGGTCAGAGACTAAACCAGACCAGCTTTTAGCCTCAAAGTTAGCTGCTAAAATATAAGCAAACAAACCCTACATATAAATGAATTTTTGACAAAATGCATGCTAACCATTATCTTAATCTATAAATCCATCTTAGTCTTACCTACAATGAAACTCAATTGATAATCTGATTAAAAATGCAATACTTTTGCAGTGTGATTATTTCGGTCAATTTAGTTTTAAAGGATATAGTTCTACATCTTTACTTTCTTAATCATTTTAATCTGAATATATTAGAATTTAATTTCTATTCTTCAACTTCAGTTTCTATTTTATGGCCTTTTAATCTTGAACACTGAAACATAAGTATCTAAAAAATACCAATAAATTCATACAGAGTTTGAATTGCAGCATGCAAAATTATAGAAAAGTGCTTTTAATAAGAATGACTAAAATCATAGAACTGTGCAAAACTATGAAAATCTTTCAAATATTTTAATTTTTAAAAATTTTAATCATTGAAGCATTAAAAAATCTGAAAGATTAATTTAAATAATTTTAATTTTTTTTCAGGGTTTACGGTAAGCATGCCATCACTAATAATATCTATATTATCATGCAAATGTCTTTCCTTATCTCTATGAAATATGTCCTTCTGGGAATAATGAAACTCAAATAATTCTAACATCAGGAAATATATAATTATAGATTTTTTTAAAAAACAGAACTGTTATATTGCCATAGTTGATATTAAAATATTAATATTAAAATGATTTGTAGAACTATGCTAGTATCTAGCTTACACTTTACTTTTCTTACTCTGAGTTAATGAGACTGTGTTATATCCAGGGGATCATGCAAAACTTTACTTCAAATTTAAATGTCTATTTAATTTTAAGCATGGTTACATTACATTTTACTTGCATGTTTTCAAGAGCATTTTCTAAATATAGTCTTGAACTTCTGTGAACACTTGAAACTGAAGTCCGATTATATATCAGATAACAGCAATACTACCTGCAGTGAATTTGAAAGACAAATTCACTTGGGTGTGCTCTTGTGACTATTTATATATAAAACTTCAGGCCCATGAAAATTACTTCTGGTCTACTGCTGAATTTAGCATCTTGTCTGTGGAAATAATGAGAACCAGTAAGTAGCTCTTTGAGTGTTAGATTATATCCAAACATGAGCAAACATATCTAGGAAGAGAAAATATTATGATACTGTCCAAGACAGCAGCTTTAATGACAAAAATAAATATTTGATATAAAATTCAGATTTTGCCTCCCTAATGTTAGAAATAATATATCACTGGATTATACAGATATTTCCAAAAGCTTTAGATCCTTTGAATGAAATTAAATAAATGGTAAGAAGGATTACACTACAAGGTAGCCCACACTTAATCAGATAATTTATTAAGTAAACAATAATTAGCACAAAAATCATTAGAAAGGTTTTATGATATTTATTATATTTATAATATTTATTATATTAATTTCATTCTCCTTAATCCAAGATAGATAAAAGAAAGAAGGTCTATGCATATATGGATTTAAGGAAAATTAGATACCAATACCCTGAAGTCAGATCGCATTTGGACTGCCAGGAATCTTGTAAACTTCAACTGAGTCAAAAGCAAAGTCTTGTCTGAGGGAAGGAAGTCCTTGCAGCAGAGTAGGCAGGAGATTGCTTAGTTAGGGCACCTTCCTGAAGAAAAGGCTTTGTGAGACAGTGGCTGAATGTGAGTCCCCAGTGTACTCTGGCAGCAGCAAAGGTCAGGAGCCTGCCAGCCTGTGTGAGCTGGAACACAGCCAGCAGATCAAGGCAAGTGACCATCCACCTTTCTACTCAGCACTTGTTGGATCCATTCTAAATGCTGTACCTTGTTTTGGGCTGCCCAATACGAGATGGGCATCTACAAACTGCAGTGGGTTCAGCAGAAGCAACCAAGATGACCAGAGCTGGAGCACTTGCTCTGCCAGCAGAATTTGGGTCCATTCAGCCTGCAGAAATAATACCAGCAGGGTATTATTGTGAAGCATCCACTGCTCATGAGGATGTTCTCAAGAAGAGTCAGGCTTTCCACAGCAGATTTGAGAGAAAGGTTGAGTGATGACAGGCATAAAGAAGAGACCTAAATATAAAAAGAACATTTAGCTATGGGGACAGTCAAGCACTAGAGACCACAAGACTAGTGAAGTTTTGCATTATCCTTCCTGGAAAGTTTTCAAGACCTAACTAGATACAGCCCTAAGTAACCTGGTCTGATTTCAGAACTGATTCTGCTTTGGAGCAGAAAATTGCACTAAAGATGTCCCTTCCAAACTTGAATTACACTACTCCAAGATTTCAAGCCCAAGAAGTAACCTAATTTATGTTGACTAGAAAATGGTGCAATACAAAGAGAACTATTACTTTGTTTAATTTCTTCATCAATAGCTAAACAAACATATCAGTTATTCTTGCACAAAACAATTTTTATAGCTATGTGCAATGTGAAGAAGTTAGTGAATCTGCTTACTTTGAATAGACATTTGTTCAAAAACTTTAATATCTTCCCCTTTTTTTGTCTTGGCAGTAAGAGAGCTCCCCGCTGTTTCTTTGGCAACACTTGACAGTAGAGTAGGGTATAACTTAGACTTTCTGTTTCATCTAAAAAAAAAATCCCCAAACATTAAATTTCAAATGTAACTTTATAGAGGTCCAGTTTCTGCTTTCATAAGTGGCATGAATATTTTAATTTAAAAAAAGTTTTAAACTAGTATAGTGTTGTCAAGAAGTGAACAGTATGTATTAAGCAAATATTAATAAAAATGAAATTCAAATTCCTAAGAATGAGATACAAACCTTTTCTTCAGGACTATTCCATTTGATGCTTTTATTCAATAATTAAAGACATGACAGAAGTTCTTCTTCTAGGAGGAAAGGAAGTAACTTAAATTGTGAATGTTAACATGTGGCAAGTAATTATGTATATGCGTGGGTGAGTGTCCAGAATTGAAACTGAATTTTAAAGCAGAAACCTCATACTTGCTTGCTAAAATGGGTAGAGGCTGGCTGTACTATTCGTACACTTGGATTAAACAATAATGTTATGTCCTGAACCACCAGTTAGAAAGGTGATCACATATAATACTTCTGTACATTGACTATTTGGAATAGAAAAACCTGTTGTTTGAGGCCAAAATCTGAAGCAAACTCTGAGGAAAGATCCCAGAAATCAGAGATCTGTATGGATATGAAAGTCAGGGTGTTCTCAGGGACCTTGGCCAGTGTGACCAGTAGCACTGCACACATCCACACACATCTGTTCCCTGCAGGAAAGGGAAGCTGAGATGTAATAAACACAGTGCTGTGGTCTACTGAATGGGTGTGCAATGCAAATAAATGGGGTCAAAGCTCTAATCTTGCTGGTTCTTAAATGCACCCCATTATCTAAATCAGCTATGGGCTGTCAACTATTCTATTCTATTCTGCGACATCCTCATCATGTTTTTTGATTTGGAAGTAACTACAAGACACATATTTATCAAATTAAAATAACGGAAATATTGTTTAAGACTGCTCATGATTTTGAGCCAGAGTTATAAAGTGTATGAATTCATTATGTTAAAATACAATAGTTTAAAAAAAAAGAATTTTGATTTCTGCTCACTCTCTGGCGTTAACTAGAAAAGGTAGAATTGCAAGCACTTCAGAAATTCAGAAGAAAAAATTTCTCACTTTTTCATTCAGTTTTTTCAGTAACATTTTCTATATAGAAAGCTTCAGTATTTAAACTGCTTAGTCAACTTCTCCATTTTGATAAATTTTTCTTTCGATTTTTATATAGTAAAATGGTAGTATCTATCTATCTGAAAAGCAGAAAAAATGTCATTGAAAGGAAGAATTCAAGCCAGTTTTAATACAAAAATATTTAATTTAACTTCAAAATAGAATTTACTCCATATTAGAATGGATCACTATTTTCTCTAAAGGAATGCCTAACATGGCTTTCTTTATGTCTACACATAACGCCTAATAGAAGAAAATTGTTCTTGTTAAATGACATTCAAACACTGTTTTTTCTAATATTTATTTCATCTTAAGACAATAATATTTTAAAAGTTTAACAGGGACTGTAGATGTACCCTATAGAGATGTCTTCAAGATTAATTCATGTTCCAAATAGTGGTACTAGGCTACAAGTAAAATTCTTCTCTTTGCATTTATGTTATCATTAATTTTACCAAATATTATAGAATTATCCTAACTGATGTAGAACTTGACCGAAAGCTGAAACCCGATCAACAAATATTGCTATCATATTCTATTTTTTTAATATTGATTTAAGTACAACACCTTAATGCACAAACTTAATGCTATACAATATTTTTAATTTCTTTATTTTTTATTTAAAGGGATAAGTGGTAAAGTGATAGGGAATAACGTGCTGGCAGAAATGGCTAGCCATTCAAATGTCCAACATAAAAATATTGTGGGAACAAATTCTTAACATCTAAGAGAAGAATATTTTTTCTACGTTATTCAAAAGGCATGCATACTTTAACTAGAAATACAAACTTGAATCAAGACCTATCTTCATTTGAAGAGGTGATAGTGGGGGTATTTGGATTTTATTTTTTTATTTTAGAAGTCTGCCTCAAAACCATTTCCTTTAGAGGATTGCTTCAAGAAAATACCATGGTCATTACTGAATTTTCACCAAAATGAGCTTTCTGTTCACACAGAAACACATCAACCTACATACTCAAGAGTGTATATGAAGGAAAACTTTCTGTAGTCACCAAAGAACTGGAAAGATGTAAAGACCAAAAATGTCAACTCTATAGAGCATCCTAAGGCAATGATGTTATAATTAGAAGTAGATAGGTAGAAGTAGTTATTTTGCTTTCTGAAATGCAACTGTGTTTATTACATCCAAGGATATATGTGTTGGTACAGAATTTCATAAGCATCCTGATCATTACAATTCATCTTTAACAAACCTTTGGGATTCAAGGTAGAACATTTACTTTGTGACTTCTCCATGTTAGGCTGAAGTGTTTAAATGTTTGATGTGCAGGAAGGAAAAAAAAGGCCTGAATAAAAACCAGGTTAAGTTGGTAATGTACCACATACCACTCAGCAGTAGTAAATACTCCCCTTGGAATGTAAAAGAGCAGTGCAGTGGCAAGGACAAAGGCCACTCTTTTCCACAGACCTTGCCCCCCTGGTCTTTCAGGAAGATTCAACTTTCTTTATGATTTTGAGATCTTCTACTGCTTCAGTGGAAGAAGCAGTCAGATTTCAGTCACATCTTTGCTCCCCTCACCTATATTTGAAATCCTTTCTACTAAAATAAGCATTTAACTGGAGCCTTCTGAACAGTCACTAAAGCAAACAGTACATTTCAGGAGATGTGTCACTTGCTCCTCTGGAGCTGAATTGTATGTAGAACATGTCTTTGACATTATAATAAACAATTGATTTGTTTCTTTCTGTGATTTAAGTGTACTCTACTCCATGAACACACAAACTGGATTATGGTCTCAGCAGAATATAAACATAATGATACTTATTTTTTTTAAAACCTAACTTACTGAGGAATAAAACAGACAACAACATATTGAGCCCTGCTGAAATGGCCACATCTTTAGGATGGCATTATAAAAAAAGATATAGTAACCTGATTCTCTGAAACCTTTAGGCCCTTGGAAGGAATCTGCTCTTCAGTGGTTTTGTATTGTTTTCTTTTGTCCATTTTTCCCCTGTGTTTTCTTAAATATTTTCTGAACTCTTTTTTTGCAATGTGCACGTAAGTGTAAACTGAATGGTACTTTGCATGTTTATGAGGAATAATGACTTTTCTCTTTAGAAAATAAAGAATACAATATGCAAATTTAATCCTGTGAAACAGGTCTCTGGATTGTACTGCTAGGTTTATAAACCAGCAGCTATGTGCTCCTGGACTTCCTTTACAATACGTGGTGAAAAATATCCGATCATTGTCTTCCTTATTCAATAAAAGTTCAAGCTCTCATTTTCCCTAATGGAAGAAGAACAGGAAGACAATATTTTACCTTTCTATAAAATCTGTTCACCATACAAAAATTAGAAAAAAATCAATATTTTATTAGACCTAGGATAATGTGATTTAGTAGCTGAAGTGATTCAAGCATGCACTGGGAAGAAGAGATATTAGGTTTTGATGACTGTATTCAGGCTTTTGATATTAAATAGTCATTGAATGAGATAAATATGCAATTTTTGATGTCAAAGAAGAGAATCTGGGATTTTCATTGAAAAGAAAAAACTATTAAGTTCTAACCATATTCAATTTTTCTTGCTCTGTGGGTTGGAAAATCTGGAATTATCTTCAGTAAACCTATAATCTGATGGATAGGGCATGACTTTGCTGTATTGGAGGTGGGAGGGAAGGGAAGAGAAGGGAAAGGAAGATATGCAACTCTGTTCCTGCAGGAAATAAGACAGACGATTGTGGATAAAAATGGTTCCAAATAGTTTTCTCCTGCAGTGATATTTCAAAAGTCACCAATAGTATCATTGCATTGTTCAACCAATTTTTTTTCTCTTGGAAAGTAAGAATATGGTAGTTCAATGAGATTGATATCTCAGCAAGTCCAGCAATTTTTTTTTTGTCATCCTTCAATTTGAGGAATGAATTGAAGATTGCAGATAAACTAAGAATAACTATCTCTTGAACTTTAAGACAGTATTACAACAAAACTGAAATCCCCTGTAGTTTCTACACAGGGATGCTTCTGAAGCTGGTCAGGATTAACATGGATTTCAAAACTGCGGTTCTGGACAAAAATGTCCATATTCTACCTAGGTTATTCTTCAGGTGTTTAAATAGTTCATCTGGATCTGACACTAAGTGGTTTGCCCAAGGCTAACAGCAAGTTAGTGGCAGAGTTTGGATTACAGTTTAGAAATTGCTGATCACCTGCCTCATGATCAATCCATCAAATGAGGCTGAATAGAAAAACGCATCTCCAGCTGTTACAGAGCACATGCTGTTGTAAGAATTAAAAGGAACCAGCTGTCTATAGCCCCTGAGAAATTTGAATAGACCCACATTTTTCCACACAATCATGCTGTAATTACATGTCACCCCAGGTGTTCTCAATATGATTACTCCCTACAAAACTATAAGCGAGACACAAGACAGCCCATACAGCTGCAGGAAAAATAATGAAGCAGCGGGGTTTCTCTTTTTCTGCGTGTGTTGCTTTGGTGCTGTTTATATAGCCAATCTGTTCCCTGGGACTGCTGAGAGAGCCCTTATGGTCCCAGGCACCAGGGACCATAGATGCTGACCTATATAACTGGAACATGAAATCAAGCTGCTTTTTTTGACAAAGATATCCATCATATATTTACTTTGAAAGCTACTGTGAAAGGTACAAACCTTTTAAGGGAAGAACATGCCAAGATGAGAGAATGAGAAGACACAAGCAATAAGATTTTTATTATTTATAGTAATTTCAAAGGCATCCCTTATATCTACAAAAATAAATGTGTATTTTAATGTTATTTGTCTCTATATTCAAACCTTCAAATTTTTTTTGTTCATTCATTTGGTTTTCTTGTCAGAATTCTAATCAGAAATCGAGTAATTCAGTTGAAAATTTGGGAACTAGGGAAAAAATTCATTAACTTGCATATCTCTAAGAGAGGACTTGTTTTTAAAATACTGCTGAATTCCACCAGGCAAGAAATAGCCAAGGTAGAAGCAGTGAGATAGAGGTCTTTATATACACTTTGACTTAGCACATACTTCCTGTTGGTAAATATTTAAATAGAGATACTGAAGGACCTTTGATGCTTAGTTGGGAATTATGAGATCTGTATTCTGCTTATGAAGTTAAACTGTGATGATGGAAAACTTCGTTGGCAGTGTGCTAAAACTGATCAGGAGCTGTAAGTCAGGAAAGGTCATCATAAGAGGTAACAATGCAATGCACAGTGCTTTCTGGTAGAGAAAAAAAACATGATGTGTTTCCTTTCTAAAACTTTATTAAGGACAAGGATACAGACATTGTCATAAAATGCAGCATGGGCAATTTATACGAGATGAAGGCAACAAAGTCAGCATTTAATGCTTTTCTGCAAGTTTTTAAAATGGTCAGCCAGTTTACAGAAGGAACTTTTGGCGTAAACTGAGGAGATGCCTTTACAGCTAAATATGAGCAGTTCCATGAAGTCTGTGGTGGGTTGACCCTGTCTGGGACCCAGGTAGCCACCTGGGTTTTCTATCTTTTCCCTTCTCAGCTTGGACAGGGGAGAGAAAATATAGCAAAAGGCTCGTGGGTTGAGATAAAGACAGGGAGAGATCACTCACTGGTTACCCTCATGAGCAAAACAGATTTGTGGGAAAAAAAGTTTCATTTATTACCAATGAAATTAGAGCCTGATAAAAATAAATGAAACAAATTTTAAAAACACCTTCTCCCACACCACCGTCTTCCTGTGTTCAACTTAACTCCCTTTTTTCTGTATGTTCTCCCCTCCAGCCGCTCATGGGAGCAAGGAATGGGGGCTGTGGTCAGTTTATCACATGTTGTCTCTGCCACTCCCTCCTCAGGACTCCTCACACTTTGCCTACTCCCCACTCCAGTGTGGGGTCCTTCCCATAAGAGACAGTCCTATATGAACTTCTCCAACATGGTATTCCTACGGAGGGTAGGTCTTCACAAACTGATCCAATGTGGACACCTTCCATGGGGTGCAGGCCTTCAGGAACAGACTGCTCCAACATGGGGTTGCAAGTCCTGAGAGCAAGCCTGCTTCAGCATGGGCTCTTCTCCTCATGGGTTCACAGGTCCTGCCAGGAGCCTGCTACAGAGGAGGCTTCTCAAGGGCTCAGAGCCTCCACTGGAGAGCCACCTGCTCTGGTGTGGGGTTCTCCATGGGTTCAGTTAGATCTCTGCTCCCCCACGGACCTCCACAGGCTCCAGGAGCACAGAATGTCTCATCATGGTCTTCACCAGGGGCTAAAGGGGAATCTCTGCTCCTTGAACGCAAAGCTGGTTTTATTTTGTGTCATCACGGTTTCCTAAGGAATTATTCATCACTTGATCATTTCCTATTTGTAGGAAATAAAAGTAGGGGATTTTTTTTATCCTTTTACCTTAGAGTACTAGGATTATAAAACTCCTGATACTGAATGTACAAACAAAATATTTTTTAATGTTTTAGAGACCTGGGTGACAGTGTTTGAAGTATCACTGATACACACCATAGAAATAATTGCAGTAGGTGCCTTAACTCCAAAATTGATGTAAGCAATAAAAATGACTATCCTTTTAAATACAAGTTATTAAACTTTTGAAACCATTTCCTTGCAAATCATTTTTATTTTTACATTAACATAAACTATGTAGTGGCACCTCAGTATGAAATATTTAAGGACTTCTTAATTTACCACACAGATTAAAAAGGAAGCTGAATTACTACAATGGAGAGTTTCTACTGGAAGAAATACTGTATTCCTAATTAGTTTCTGACCATGTATTAGACATTTTTGCTTAAAAACTGAGTTACTATCTATATTTTATTTTGTGGACAATAAATGTTAGGAATTATATTTTATATTGCAGTGAAAATTCTCCAGAAAAAAAAGTATTTTTTCATTTAAAAAGGTATGCAGAATCATGAAATCATGTTGGAAATACTATATCAGACACTGTTTAATCTTTATTCAAATTAATATCTATGGCCCTCCCACCAACAACCGCTTCCTTTAATTTTTTCTATATTTTTTGTTACAAGGTGGTTTGTTTATCTCCAAATTACTGTTTATCAAGTTCCTTTTAATGGTGAAGAATATTTTATATGATTTTTAAGAATTATTTTAAAACTTATTTTAAACTTAGGAGTGAAAAAGACTAAACCAAACCACATGATTTCTGCAAAAAATGAATAATTTAGATTTCTTTTTTAAGATTTTCTTTAATATAACTTAGTTATATAACTTAATTGCTCATTTTTTATATATCTAACTAGGTCCTAGCTAAGCATATAAGTTTTTGAGACAAAAGGAAAAAACTATCCAGTTTGCTTAGTGATTTTATTTCCGTCCTGCTTAATAAAAAAATTCTTTGAAAATTAGTTAACATTCTTTATAATTCAGAAATTTTATTGGCTAACTCTCTCTTAAACTTATGAAAGACTAATGGGAGAATCTCTCATTAATATACAGTTGATGATATTGCTAATATACCAATTACAGTTTCACTGTTTGTATGCCAATCTCCTTGCATGTTTCTTAATTCTGATGAACAATACTATTTGGTATTATACTGCATCAAAGGATTCAAAATATAATTTCTAGCATTACCAAAATGTTAATTTTGTCTCCTTCAACAGCAAAATGTCTGATTTCACACATAAAACTTTCACTTAACCATGTTTTCACTTTCAAATCTATGAAATATGCATTGAATTGGACTTTAAACCACCTTCAATTTGAATTAAATGTTTCAAGTTTGCTCACTTATGTTCACTCAAACATATTTTTATGCATTAAATTATTTTTTTCAATTTTATTACGTATTCCTTACTAACTTTTTTCATAATTTGTCCGTCCAAATCTTGTGATCCAAGACATATTTCTTTTTGCTCACTCTTTTTTTATTCTAAAATGATCATATTCCAGTTTCACACAAGTTCCTGTCATTGAAATATAAAAAGCAGGAATTGAATGTCCTTTTTTTTTTATCAGGTACACACCACAGATCTGAAAAAGAAAAAAAAAGTGTATCAGTATCCTGACCAAGCAAAAGAAGTTTACTCTTGCTGATTTTTTTCTGGTTTTTTAGCAGTTCTTAAGTAAAGTAAAAATGTAATTTATTTGGTTTGCAAATGAAACCATGTACAATATTGTATAAGCAAAATTGCCAACCTGTGCCTTTGGGGGTGACATTAATTTTATTGGACAGTGATAGTTTCTCCAAAAATGTCTAATAATTAAATTTAATAATTTAAATTTTTAATATTCTTTAATAATTCAAATAGTTTTGAATATGAAACATCAAGGTATGTTTCATACATACCTTGATTGAATTTGTTTACTTAAGTGTGCCCTGATTCAGAGACTGAATGTACAGTGTCATATGAGCAAAACTCTCAGTACACAAAGGAGCTCTTTGAGCCTTCAGTGTGATGTGTAACTCTTTTTTCTTAGACAAAGTCGGTTCATATGTTGAAAAGTACTGCTTCCTTTCTTTTCTTTCCTCAAGATTTTTGCACTTTTGACAGGAAAAGTGCCAGGTATTTGGGAAAGCCCTTCTCCTGTAGGTGAACAAATTCAGGGAATCCACATGAGCCTTAAGACTTTTCAAACCAAGGATATATGAAGCCTTGTCTTCAATTCTTATTCTTCATATCTTATTGGATTTGCAACTCCTTAGCACTAAAAGCAGGCAAGATAATGGTTGTAGAGCTTCTAACAATAATATGTTAGAGGTTTATGGGGTCAAAATAAATGTAGAGAATGAAAACAAGACGAAAAACATGGATTTCTCAGCTGTGACAAGAACAGAAGAAATTAGTTAAGTGTATTTTTATTAATGTTTATGAGACATAAATAAGACGCAGCTATTCAAATAAATATATTTTTTTTTAATGAAAATGTGTTCCTATAGTAATGTATTCCCAATACAGACATGGAAGTTTTAATGTCATTGTATAAACAACCAATTGGAGATTTGTATATGACAAGCAAGCATCATACAGATACAAGAGGCTATGAGGGTGACAGAGGTAGAGAAAGGCTTTGAGAATGATGGAGGTGAGGGATATTTTGAGAAAAAGAAGGAATAACATGTCATAGGCCTGTACTGACCTAAAAGAACAAATCAAACAAAAAAGGGAATATTAATTGTGTTCCTATATTAAATAAAGGGGGAAAAAAAAAAAGTGGGGGAATACAGACTTATTTAAAGGTAATATTTATCCAGAAAGAATGATCATAAATTAACTATGAATAAGTTTGGGTCTTTAATTTAAATGGTTTCTGAACTACATTAACGTGGGTCCTAGAAAACCTTCCAATAGTATTCTGGTCATATTTTTCCTTAACTGACATTAACCTTAGCTTAGATAGTTAGCTAATTATTAAAGAGTTCTGTACCAGTTACTCAACAATCAAGGCTTTCCTCTCCAGTCCCAAATTTCCAAAATTTTGTTAAGATTAACTGGAATATAGGCTGTGAATTTTTAGATTGCAAGTAAAATTGCTGAAATAACTTGCATGCTAGTACAACAGAGAGAGACACTTCATTCTGCAAGTATTTTAATTCTGCTCTGAGCATATAGTCTGTGGGTACAGGAAGATATTGTGGACATCATTGTGGAAAGGTTTGATTGAAGCAAAGAACAAGAACTAATGTTTTGTGTTACAAAAACAGGAGTTACTTGAGGCAACAACCTTTTATGTTTCCTGCAGAAAGAAATCATGTGACAGATTTATGGAAACATAGATTGGTTTTCTGATATTGTCATCAAAGCAGAAGTTTGGATAAATACAGAATACCGCAAGGATGTGAAGAATTTTGTCTTATCAGTCAAATTTACTTTGTCAGCAATAGTCAGAATAACAGGACAAACTCTCCAGAATTTTTCCTTGTTTCCATAAGATGCTTCCTTTTTCTTCTCCTCTCCTTTTTGTGGCATCCTTTGCTTCCTTTCAACCTACACTTTTCTATGACTGTTTTTCTGTCATTCAGTCTTTAGGTTTATATTGCTTTAGTCCAAAAGCAAGATTCTCATCAAGCAGGACTTTAGAACTCAATCAGAATTTGCCCAAAACTCACAGAGTTACTAGTAAGCTGAATGATGAGCAATCAGAAAACAAAGCCTGAATTAAGCATTCAGTTCCAGACTGGCTAGTGCGAATGAGAAAATGTAAGAACTGTGTTTTTGAAATTATGGATCACAAATTTTTTCCACTTACCTTCTAAATAATTCATTATTTTGTCATGAACTTAAAAAACCCATCAAACATGTAAGATGATCTAAATACAATGCTCAACAGAAAAAAAATAGGAGTCCAAATGAAAGAAGCAGTTTTCTAGAGATTATTTGGCTAGGGTTACTAAGAAACAATAATGGGTGCAACATCCAAAAAGTATGCCCCACCACTTCAATAGCAATAACAAGAGCTGATTTTATTTTAGAAACAATTATTCCATTACAATTACAGCCTGTTTTCTTGTTGGTGACATCTCTCTTACAGTGATCCCCTTTGGGATGCCTGTCAGCACCAGACTGCTTATTCTGACCTATGTGTTGCTTGCTGATTGTGTAGACTTTCCTCTCAGTTCTAAATTACATGTGGGCATGACATCTGAGAATTAACCAAAATCAGATTATGAGGTCTGAAATAGATAAATATGCAGAAGTTTATCGCAGAACTTGCTTCTTGTCCATCTCTGGTTTCCATTTCAAAAACAGCAGCCAAAGGAGCGTGCAAAACCTGTTACTGGGAGGACCAGAGCTGGGTAGAGAGAGACAAGGGCAGATCAGGGAGGAAGTGTGGGGACAAAGGGAGGAGAAAGGATACAAGCATCAATCAAAAGTGAGCAGGCACCAGTCAGCATGCTTGCATGATTGAGCCCTGGACCTGACAGCTGTGATCTATCCTATCCTCTCATTAAATCCTTTTTCTTAAATATCTTTGTGTGTAATTTATCTCATTTGTGAGACATGCAAAGTTTATGGCCCAGCTAGTGGAGGGACCAGAGCATATATTTTTCCCCTACTGGTTTTAACCCAATGTATGTGCAAATGTGTGCAAATGTGTGACAGTAGCAAATTTCATGGTGGGCCAGCAGACAAGAAAAACTCTTTTTCTTACCAGGAAAGCCTGTTCCTGGTAAGACAGAAAATCTGACTAGGTAAGGGTGCCCATGGTCCAGGTATTGCTTTGAATTAGTCTGAGAACCTATGATGGTATTTGAGACATCTGAGAGACATCGCAGGTCTCTGACTGCAATAGGTTGGCACAAGGTGGCTTTATAACTTCCCTTCACAGACAGAGCCTCTCAGGACCTTAAAATACTTTTTAAGTCTTTTACACAGATTTTAGCAGTCTGCAGTTCTCCTGACTTCAACATGCTAACTTTTTTCTAACTGTCGTTGAACTCCACAGTAAATGGAAGTTGTCTTGAGCAATAACACAAAAATTTTCTCACCTATTTTATATACCTATGTTAGAATAAAAAAAAAAATATATATATATGTATACCTTACAAGTACAAATTCCACATACAAGTGGGATTTTTTTTTCCACTATTAACTATAAAGGGAGTCTGGAATGATTACTTCAAACATAAACAGTTCTACTTTCTGGTTTTGATTAGATGAATCCCTCTGTCATCAAATAGATTCTGCCCTTGTAGCCCTCTCAAGGTTGAATGAGGGAAGAAAAACACACCAAACCACATATTTGCAAACTCTGTGTTACACTATTAAACACTAAAAATTGCTATACAAGCAGCTGTCTGAGAGGTACAGGCATATTTTAAAAAATCTTCAACTGCAAAGATTTCTATTTTCTAGCATAAAACTACTCATAACATTTTAACCATGTTTTGATGTGATGAAAAGTCTTAATAATAGGGGTCTCATAGTGCTTGAAATTTTCTTTCCCTGAATGTGTACTTGATATACAAGTATGTCTGTTCTCAGTTTACACACCAGCTAGAACAATATTCCTCTGTTCACTGACATAATTCCCTGTCCCATTATTCATATGTAGGTCATCCTTGTTAGGACATCAGATCTACTTTTATTTTTGACCTCTGTCTGAGTTAAGACCTGAATGACAGGAGAACTGCATGTTATCTTTTTATATGTATCTGTATTTTTATCTTTAATCTGTAATCATTTTACTGAAATTTTTGTGATTAATGAATAGATCTAAATGGATTTCAGGCCTATAAGCTTTCTCAAAGCAATAATGAATTGGTTAATGCAATAATTTGAAACAGCCTTTGCCAAATAAAACATAGTTTGAATTTAAAATTGAAATAATAACTAAAAATGAAGTTCCAATACAATAAAAGGGAAAGTAATAAAAGATTGATTGCATGTCTGTCTTACTTGAACACTTACACTGGCCAAAATTATCTGAAGATCTCAGGTGTGGAAGTTTGGTTTCAGTTAAGGTTTGAGTCCAGCTTCAGGAAGTGTGTCCCTTTACAAAGTTAATGAAAATCTTTCTGTTTGCACCTGTGACTGGAACTTGATCAAACCAGTTTGACAGCTCAGCAGGAGGGCAGGGATAGACTTCAAAGCATTTAACTTTCTGCATTGTCTCAGGTATTTGCTGGAACAGCTGCTGTCAGCACATTGTCTCCCAGTATATGCTGTCAGCTTCTGTTTGAGTTAACCCCTTAGACTCATCAATTAAACAATACTAAATAACTAACAGATGGAACGTACAATATGTATGAATTATAATACAGTCCTACTTTCTCTACTGACATAAACAGCATAAAGTTTTCATAATACATAATCTTCTAATGCTCTAGGAACTTATGGCCTGGTTTTGACTTATGAGTGCATTTTTTATGGTCTGATTTTGAATTATGACTGCATTTTTATCACTATGTGGCATTCAAGAAAGGAGATAAAAGGAAATGGAAGCTAAACAAAAAACCTATAGGACATAAATGAAACTGAATTCCTTATTACAGTTTCAAAAAAAAATTTTCTTATGCTCTGATAGTGAGATCATACAAGTTCAAAAGGGTCAGGTCAGGTCAAAACTTGAATGAAAATACTCTAAGCTGAGGTGAAGACTACATGAAATAGATGTGAAAGGTGAACTATGAAACCAGTATCTGTGCTGAAAGGCACATCACCAGAATAGCAAAATAAACTGAAGGGAATACATGCTTCTTATTGCGCATATATATTTTTATCCAGCAGCTCACATTACTTTAAGAAATAGCTGAATGATTAAAAAAAAAAAAAGTCCTCCAGTATATTTTTTATTGCTGAATTTAAGTCCTGCTGAGGTGGCTAGAGGTCATTCTTTGCTGGAAATATTTGCAAGAATTTTTCATGAAGAGTGACTAAATGCAATGATTTTAACTAGAGGTATCATATCCCTGAACTATCTTCACTTGGAAGTTTTTCTTTTCGTGATTAAAAACATAGTGGAGCAATTTCCTCAAAATTTACTTCTCCCCGAAAGATCATTCCAGCAGAAGAAGTAAAGGACTGAAGGAGGAAGTGCTTGGACCTTCACTACTAGCTTCTGAAACACACTCTTTTGGGGAAATGTTTATTTTTTTCATAAATTCACTTGTAGGTTAGCATGCCACAAACAAAAATAGTCTTTACTAAAAATGAAAAAAGTAGAAACCATCTGAAATTACATATCAGAGAACAAAAACGTTTAACAGCTTTGTTTTGCATCCTCAAACCTTATCAAATGCAATCTCATTTTAGATTTCCACGTGCAGGCTCATCTTCCAGTAAATATTAAATCATGTTGTATTTCTGTCATTTTCACTTGTCTAACTTGTATGACTCTCAGAATTCCCCAGTAAGAAAAAGATAACAGAGATTGAGGTAGAATGAGTTTCAACAGACAAACTTAAACTCTTTTAAGCTAATTAATTTTGCAACTTTGTCAAAAGTGTACCTTCAGTCTTAAGTGGAATTCATTCTGTTGACTAATTATAGATTCAGATAATGTAATCTTTGTTGTGCTATGTTTGGATAAACTTGAGATACCAAACCTTAATTTCTTTTACTCAGAGTTTTCATGTTGCTTCAGTTTTGTCATGGAATCAGAGAGAAAAACAAAATTTATAAAGATTTATTTTTTATATAAAAATCATCATGGAGATAATTGAATAGATTTAAGCTACTTAACACTACAGGAATATGTTTCTAGGCCATATTTTAGATATTATAAATATACATTATTTAGTTATATTTACAGGTTTTTTTACTAATTCTTGTGACAATTTCAATTTGTTATTCTGGAATTTTTAGATAGCACTGACATGCTAGGTGTCTGATGTGGTTGTTCTAAACACTACCCTCCCTCACAAGGAGATCAACAGAAGACCAATGGCTGCCAAATGCCTCATCCACAGATGAGACCACATGCTCCATTTTGGCAGTACAAATGTAACTTGTTAACAAAACTCTCTTCTCTTCCACTTCTGCAGACAAACTGTGTCTAAAGAGCAGTTCAAAATTCCATGGAAGCCCTCAGAGATGTCACTAGAGCTATTGGCTGTAGTGTCATAAGTTTTTCAACTTGGTTTCAGTGACTACTGTGCAGGGTTTGAGAAGTGAAAAATAAACAGGAATATAGGTCAATGATGGAGAATGATAGTGGCTCTGGAGTTCCAGCCAATGTTACCGGTTTTGATCCTCAAGTTTTATTCTGTCTTGTCTGGTTCATTCCTTGAAGTTGTAAATACAAATAATAGAACTGGAAAAGGGCAATTTATTACATGCAAAATATGCTTTTGTCTATTATATATCAGAGGTATTTTTGCTTCTGTCTTCTTTGTCTTTGATGTTTCTTTTCTTTAATAACTGTGCTTCAGTCCTGTTCAGATTGTACCTTTTAATTAATTTACAAGTTTATGTTGTAGAGGGCTTGGCATTAGTTATTGCAGATATTTTGTTTCTTCCCTCATAACTTACTTGATGAGCAAACTACAACTAGTCATCTGTACACTTAGATAACATCATATCAGCTAACTTCAGATAGTTAAACTTTACCTAATCTTAGATTGCATATTCCATTAGACCCATGTTACTCATCCATTCTCTGTGCAGAATACAGGTGCACTCTTTTGGAACACCTAACCTACAGGCAGATTAATTTCTCTTTTTATTTTACTAGTTCTGTGCCTATCTTTGAGACCAGGTGTTTTTATCAATCATTTACTTATTAGAGATAGGGGGTAGTTTTTGCTGCAACTAATATAGTACCGGCTGATTTAGTGGACTAAAATTTTCTCTCTTTCTTTTAAAGGAAAAGAAGGTCTTATGGGTAATTTTTCTTTTCAGATATAAAGAAATTTTTTGTTGAGAGAGAAGTGCTATTACTTCCACATTATTCATAATCTTCAGGGGAAGAAAATGACATTTAAAATTTTTAATTCACAAAATCTCAGAAAACCTAAAATATTTTCGGGAAATCAAGTGTAAAAAGAAAAAGCTACTTTCATTTTTTAAGTTAAACAGGACAAGAGCAAACAAGAAATTTGTTTTGATAATAAAATACTTTAAAAAAAACATAAAATACTTTAAAAAATAGAATAATTCATTAGGTCATGTCACCATTTCTGAGAAATCTACTTGGATAAAGACATATATATGTCAGAGAAATCACATCCAGGAATGTTGCAGATGTGAATTAGAAGAATTGCCTTCATTCCAGTTCTCAAGTTCAAGTGTTAGGTAGTAAGAGATAATGGCAAGACATACAAATTTAAATTGTCTAAAGCTCTGTCACAGGAGACAGCTATTAAGTCTGTGATCAAAACCATTTGGCAATTTCAAGCAACTCTAAATGTATCTACCAGATGTGTTATGTGATTCATTGTATTATGTCCCTGGCGCCTACAATGATGGCATTTTTAAAATCACATTTGGAAATATTAAAGGTTCCTGTCTCTTCAATAAATTACGAGTCAAATAACATGTTATTTTGATGAAGTGACATTTACTATGAATTGACCACACTCCTATTAAAATACAGGAGCATTCTAGCACTCTAACATTGGTGTAGAAAGGAATGCATTAGGGAGAAAGTTCAGCCCCATAGACTGTCAGAAAGCAGTGTGCAGTGAAGAAGTTCTTTACTAAAGAGAGACTGAAATTTTTTTAAAATTTTGCAGATGAAACATTTATTCTCTGACTACTGTCAATGATGTGAGGTGATTTAACAAGGAAGATAGCTGAGGCATAAACAGTAGATCCACAAATCAATATTTCCCTTTTTAT